>QANT01007492.1:0-45949 GCA_003254885.1 Purshia tridentata
GCCTGCAGCTTGTGTCATCTCTCCTCTGACCTAAATCCTCATAGCCTTCCTCAATCGACCTGCACGTATCACTGCATGTGTAGCTAGCTAATTAAGAAAATCCTTTCTTAATATTCTTTGGTTCATAAACTTGTTTATTTCCACATTATATATGTTTGTGATTTGTAGTTATGAAGTGTTTTCTGTGTTTAGGGATTTTTGATGGGGTAGAACCACTATGATGCTGGCCAATGGGTTTCTTTTCATGTTCATGTTTGACAAAGAATTTTGGGTTGCATGCATATTCCTATTCTTATTAATTTTTACAGATTAATTAAAATCATTTGAAAATACTTTTATTTTGGTTTTTTCATTTTGTACTTAATTAGCTATACCTGATATGAGGGTTTTGTATATATTTTTTTTTAAAGAAATTGTTAATTTTATGTGGGAGCATATATGTTCTGGCCTTTAAAGTGATAATTTGTACTTGGAAGAATGTGGTTTCTTTAACATGTCTTGTTTGTTCTTATTGATCGATCATGTGAGGTTAAAATTAAAGCTAACTAGTGTATAATTGTGTGGGATCGAATTATTGATTAGTGAATTTTTTTTCATGTGACGTATACGTTTGTTTTTTAGATGTAAGGCGACATATATATGGATGCATAATGTGAAAGAAATGTGAACGTAATCTGCTAAGTGGCGGAGCTAGGATTTAAAGGTTAGATGGGTTGCTATATTTTCAAACTTTTTTTATATAGAAATAAAAACTTGCCGGTACAAATGAACTTCATTAATAAACAAAAAATAGCATATATCTAGTCACGAGGGATGTCAGAAGAACCAACAACATTCACTATGGCCGTTAGTTTTTGAGGTATATCTTTTTTAAGAGTTGAGGCAGCACAATTCTATCAAAATTAATAAATCTCATAATAATGGTCATCTACTCCCTATTAGATGAGTCAAACTGCTTTTTCAACAAGAATACAAAATTTGGCATCCACAAAAGCTTCCTCATGAGAATCTTAGTCCTGACTTTATTAGCAAGAATATTGTCGACCTCTTTTTGAATTGGTGGTGAAGTGTGCTTCGCATTTATAGGAGCATGATCTAATACAACTTGTGCAATTTCATCATTAATTTCGGCAGAATACTTTTAAAATTCAATGAAGTTTCCCCGATTAGATGAGTCTATGGGTTCATCATGGCCTCTAAAAGCACATTCTTGCTTAGCAAGCCACCTAACAGTTCGAAGACGCAACCGATTTTGCCTCACAAGTTCTGTGATTGTGCATCTATGACTCTCTCAATATGTATGTTGAGTGTTGGGTTCGCTAAGTTACTCCAACTTTGCATAGCCTTGCTATGCTTAGACCCAGGACCCCCACATGTTTTAGCATTGTTAACCTTCTTCCAATGATTAAAACCATCAATAGTGAATATAGGATACCTTGGTGGATTTTTTTAATTTTAAAAAAGCATGGTAAACAAAATGCCTTATCTTTCCCAACGAAACACTCAAGCCAAGATAATTGTGTGTGCCAAGATTGTTGAAAACAACGATGTTGCTTTTCATATGAAGTGCGTGGATAAGACCATAATTTGGGTTGAAAAGGTCCCATAGGAATATATAGATATACTCTCTGAAACTATATTGTTCATTAATGAGATATTTATATTTGATCACGTAATCCCAATCACGTTGAATAGAGGAAGAATCACTAGCTTCGACCCTTTGAAATTCAACTCTTTGAAATGTAGAGCAATGTTCCTCGTCAAAATTTGGAGCATCACTACTTATAGACAGAGAATGTATATCTCACTTGATGACGGATGATCATTACTTTCTTAAGAAAGGTAGAATAGTCTCTCTTGGTTTGAGAGTTTGATGATGATTCGACATATATTATAACTTGGGGAATGCTATTCATATTTTTCACCGACCTTTTCCTTTATTATTTTCATCTAACATTGTAAATTAATTATTAGAGAGATTATCTCCACCCCATCAAAAATCAAGCACCATTGTTGAAAAGTGCTGAAAATCTTGATTAACCCACTGATTTTATGCCTCAAATTAGCAAAATCCAGTTGTTTTTGTGATTAATTTGATAATTCTCCCAAAAACCCCAACCCAACTTCCTTCTTTTTGTTCGAATGTAATGAATAAGAAAAGGCGTTCACATGTTTTGGATGGTTGATCTCAAGTGAAGGAATTATTATGCCCTCACCAATAAGCCACGTGTTGGTCATGTGATGGGATTTGAAGAAATTTAGAAGAAAATGGATGGAATAGACCAACAAAAAAAGTGTTGAATAGCAAGTGGTTTAAAATGATATACAAGAAAGTTCGTGGACCAACTTGGGACAATGTCCAAATAAGTGAACCAATGTGCATTTTCCTCCTATTTTTTATACATTTTAATTTAAAATTATTTAAGATAATATCCGTTTAGGTAATTAATATGAATGAATTTAAATATTTTTTACTTCTATTATGCGATTCAATTAAAGGTTTGCATGATCAAACCCTAGGATATATTTGGTACATTATAACAATGTTACAAACCAACACTCAAAAAAATTGATTTAGTACAATTGGTACATTTGAATGTGGCTTATAGAAGCTGCATGTTAAGTTTTAAATCTAAAATTTTGGGTGGACAAACCTAACATAAAGCCAACAAATCATGTGCAAGAATGAACTTAGTGAATTAGGGTTTTAAGTTTAGGGTATAAGATTTTAGGTTTAGGGTTTTAAGATAATATAATAATATTAGGATAAGATAATATGTTAATATTATAATAGTATTAGGATTGAAATTTCATTAATTATAGGATAATAGTAGTTAATTTTTGAAATAAAAAATATATGGACAATATTTTTGAATATCAGTCAATTTTTATATAATATTATGGTTTTTGTGTAAATAAAAGTGTGAATCACCCCGAATAACAAGATAAACCCTATATAATCGCCTATTTTACATGAGATAGAACTTTTTTCAATAATCTAAACAAAATCACTATGCATAAATACATCAGATAAATAACTATAATTATCAATACATTTGTTGACACTTGATACCCACTAAGTCCCACCCCTAACCAGTTTGGCTTCGTGGAACTTAAATGGCTCCTGAAGTGGACCTAAACTCTCGTTAGTGGGAGTTGTTACTTGCAACGTGTTGGCTACTAAACTATACAGATAAATATCGAACCGTACATGTTTACCAATTTAATATTTTACACAACTGTGTCGCCATTGCAATTTCAGCCTTTCACACATTCAGCTCTGCCATGAAGAAAGCCAAACTCTGCCGCAGCTACCCACCAACTCTCGCTGAAAATCCCGATCAACAAGATGTTGAAGAAGAAACAAAAGAAGAAGAGCATGATAATGAGAAGCCCAAAATTCTGCAACTTCCAAACCACATAATAGTGGAGATCCTCTGCAAAATCCCAATCAAAACTCTCATGCAATGCCGGTGTGTGTGCAACTCTTGGCGTTGTTGCCTCTCAGACCCCCAATTCACCAAATACCTATTTTCACGAACACCCACTTGCGTTTTGCTCCAAAACAGCAGCTCCAGAAACCCCAAATCGACTGGCCTCTTCTTGCTCGACCTCGACAAGGCCTGTAGCCGAAACGACGTCGTAATCAAACTTCCTAAAGACTCAAATGTCCCAACTCTTGGTGTACAAATTCTAGGCTCCTGCAACGGCTTCCTCTGCGTATATGATAGGCTCAACTATGGCGGTTTTTACATGTCAAATCCCGTTATCGGTGAGTCTTTAACTCTTCCAACACCTAAGAAGGAAATTGATTATCCATTTGTATGTGGGTTTGGGTTTAGTTCCATAAGTGATGTCTATAAAGTAGTTGTGATTACGTCTCCAAGTGAAGGATCTGATGCAGGGGAGGCAATGGTTTTGACTGTTGGCTCCGGAATTTGGAGAAGCATTGGCAATTCTGGATACCCTTTTGGGTATCAATCATATGGGATTTACCTTAATGGGTTTCTTCATTGGGTTGTTCATAGTAAAAGTTGTTTTTTGATTTGCGCTTTTGATGTTGAAAGTGAAAGTTTCCAAGAGTTACCAATACCGCCTGGTTTATCGAAAAAATGTATAATTAATGTGGGACTTCTGAAAGGTTTGTTCTCCGTATTAGTTCCTTCCAATGGCAATATCAATGTTTGGGTGATGAAGGATTATGGCATTGAGGGGTCTTGGACCAAAGATCTTGTCATTAGAAACGCGATATTATTTACAATTGGATCTAGAAGTTCTCAAGTATTGAAATTTACACAGAAGGGGCAAGTCTTGTTGTTACAGAAGTTTCAACTGAAGGTTTATACTCCTGGAAAAAAGGGCATTGTCAGGCTCGAGGTTGATGGGATACCATTAATGGTTGAAGCATTTGTCTATATTCCCAGCTTTGTCTCTATTCAAGATGTTGTTAGGGGTTAGAGCTCGAAGGTAATGTAAGCATTTTAGTTAGTTTCTACATGCACTTCCAATGCCTTTTTGTATTAGTGATAGGATGCTTATTTGCTGTAATTATTTTGTTTACTTTAAATGCATATTGCAAGCGGGTGACCTCCAGTTGGTGAAGACAAACTCTTCATTTCTACTTTTTGGATTTTGGTTAGTAATTGGGGAATTCGGATTACAAATTGCTTTTTTTCCTTTATTAAATTCAGGGGATAATTTTAACCCTCTAATCTATTCGTTGATTGTTTTTGTCTTCTGATACTAATTGATATTTATATGGCTTCTCAAGCAAGAAATTTCTTTAAAATAATGAGAATATCTGTTGTTACTTTACTCCCAAGTTAACTCAGTCAGTATGTCTCGACCTTGCCAGTTTCTTGGGAAATTTCATCATTTCCATTACTAACAATAAATACTTAAGAGAGAATCATTTATATGCCATTACTAGCACTATGGACTTGTAACATATTCTATATCATGCCTGTAATTTGTAGGATTAGTTTGAGTTTCTAAATCGACAAAGAAGGTGAGTTTCTTTTAGTTGGAGGTTGGTTTAGTTTTTGGAGGCCTTGATGCCTTTTTTGTGTTTTTTAAGTACAATGATGTGAGGGTGGTCATGTGCTTACAAAGATTTTAGAGTTTGGGGTTTAGGCCTTACAAAGATTTCACGTTTAGCTACGCTGAGATGGTATTTTGAGTACTGTGGTGCAATGTTTAAGGTCTGAAACTAGGAGTCTTGAGCCAGAACTGAACCATTAGGAGCATTGTATTCTTTGTTAATGGATGATGGGAATGCATCATATGAGAATTCTACAAACTCCAAGGGGGAGACCTAATTCAGTGATGCTTATGCATTTGGCATCACTAGTTAATTTGTGCGTATTGAGCCTCATGAGTTCTTATTAGTTTGTACTCTGGTGCATCATTGAACTCGCAATCATTGAACTCGCCTTTGAAAAACCTACATGCTTTGTAGATCTCTTTGGTTGGTTCCATTTTCTGCTGCATATTGAGTGGGGCTATGCCAACGACCACCTCTTTACTCACCCAAACCTCTGTTTAATAAAACTTTTATTATAAGCTTGTCCTGTTGTAAAATTTAGGGGCTAATATCAGTCACCTATCTATTTCATTGATTATTTTTCTAATACTATCATTGGTGTGTAATAATATCATTGTTGTGTGTATTATGGAAGTTGACTCAGTCAGCAGGGTTGTAGGTTTCCATAAATTTTTGTGTTTAGTACACTGAGATGGCCTTTTCAGTGCTATAATGTGATGTTAGATTAGGTCAAAATTTAGTAGCTTTTAGCCTGTATATGTGCACTTGGATTCTATTCTTTGTTTTTAATGAGTGATAGGAATACATATATAGGAAATGTACATAGCTTCAAGGGAGACCGTGATTCAGTGATTCTAGAACTTAGCATCATTGATTAAATGTTGCATCTACCTATGCCAGTTTGTGATTTGCACATAGCCAGCCTCTTAGTTCTTGATGGTTTGCAAGCTCCCCAAATGTGGATTATTGAACTTAGTACAGTACGACATGCTTGGTAATTTTCCGCGGTTGATATCATGTCTATTGCATATAATTCTTTTTTTCTTGTTGAAATAGTGAATCTTCACTGTAAATTCCATATTATGCGAGTGGGTGATGGCTTTTAGCTATGCTCAGCACCCCTTTGGCTTTTAAATGTGCCTCCCCCAATAGGCACGAACATCAAATTCTATGGTTTTTTATGTGTAATTGTTAATTCAGTAATGGCATGGTTGCTCTGGAGCTGTGATTTGATAGATGTGAAAACTTCATTAGGCTTTGGGCATAAGTTGCAAACTTTTTCCTTTTGGGTATTTTGCATGTGTTTTTGAGCTGCTATGTACAATCAATACTTGAAAAAGAAAAGGGCTGCTGCATAGAACAACATAAATTAAATCGAAGTCGATTCATTGTTGCTACAGCCCCTAAAAAAATGAATATAATTTAACCAAGAGAAATTTTCTTTTAAGCATGAGAAATGTGAGGCATTGGATTACAAAGCTGCTATCAAAATTCGAACTCACCTCTGTAATACTTATATAATATATATGCTCAAATTTCTCATTCTTATAAGAGAATACCTCCAATGTTGATGTTATTAGTTTTGAACTCTTTTCAACACATGTATTGGGTGCTCAACAAAAGGTTACTAACTTGTGAGTTGGCTAGCAGAAAAAACATCAAGTTCCTCTTGGGAGTGGTTTGAATTAGCTCATTGTTTCTATGGCCACTTTTACCTGCAATTCTATAGCACACAACCTTGCAAACCATGCAATTCTATCGCACACAACCTTCAATTGTATCCTAATTTAATCAACTGTTAAGGACAAACGTTTAATTTAAAATTTTTAAATGATTTGATCCTCATGTTCTCCAATCTGGGATTGCCTTCTGCAGGCTCAAAAAGATGCCACTCAAGTTGTTGCAAACTTACAAAAGCAACAAGTTCACTCCAAATATAATATATATGCTCACATTTCTCATTCTTATAAGAGAATACCTCCAATGTTGATGTTACTAGTTTTGAACTCTTTTCAACACATGTATTGGGTGCTCAACAAAAGGTTACTAACTTGTGAGTTGGCTAGCAGAAAAAACATCAAGTTCCTCTTCGGAGTGGTTTGATTTAGCTCATTGTTTCTATGGCCACTTTTACCTGCAATTCTATAGCACACAACCTTGCAAACCATGCAATTCTATCGCACACAACCTTCAATTGTATCCTAATTTAAATCAACTGTTAAGGACAAACGTTTAATTTAAAAATTTTAAATAATTTGATCCTCATGTTCTCCAATCTGGGATTGCCTTCTGCAGACTCAAAAAGATGCCACTCAAGTTGTTGCAAAATTACAAAGGCAACAAGTTCACTCCAAGTTGATCGCATCTGATTACTTGGAAGCAAACATAGATTTAATGGGTATTTTAATCTAAGGGTAAGCCACTATTGCAAAGGATGTTGGATACTCAGTGGTATTAATTTTGCAATGATTCTCTTGGGTCTACACAGTCTGTGTATTGATTTTCATCTGTCCCCTTTAACTATGTAGGCACAGGAAATTGATGACTCTGAAGTCTGACGGAGATGCAGAGCTTCTAGATAGGCATCAAGAAGAGGCTGATGCTGTTGCATATGATGATATCATGTTGATATGTAGGGGTGGATTCAGTACGGTTACGTGCCAATTGTTAGGGGTTGAAATTATAGCCACCTTTTTTCTTTTCCTTTTTGAGTTTTTGCAATATTTGTATCTAAATTTTGACCCGCTTATAGTTTAAAAAAATTATATGAAAAGACTCAACTTTTGACCCGCTTATATCAGGACTCCACTTCAAAGTGATCCAAATGAAAATTCATATGTAACTTAGGCCACAAATGAGTACACTGTCAAATTCAACACAATTCCTAACCCTTTCTAATACGTTTCCTCTCTCTCTAGTCATTGTGTCTCTTTCACCTATTTGTTGCCACTCGTAATTAATTAAAATAAGAATTGATGTTTTTTATTTTTTTTATTAAAGACAATTAAGGTTATATAAGCTGTAAAGTGAGACACATATTATACTTAAGGAAATTCTCATCCTTAATCCTCATATATAATGCAAGTTATTCAATAATCTTAAAGATTATGATTGTTTGTTGAGGGAGCATATCTTTGATTATTGTTATTGGACAACAATATTAATAAGGGTTTGAAAGTGGTCGTCAAACGTTAGAAAGTGGTTTGGTTAGTGTGTGTATATGATGGGGTGTTGAGATATCAAATCATTGAAGTCACGCGTCGAATGTGAGATTCCCAATTGTCAATGAGAGAAGAATCTCTCTCTTTATTTTCTTTAACAAACAAATATTCATGCAAATATTGAGGCATGTAGCTGCAGAAGCAGAGGAATCATATGCACCGCCGCTCTTGCTTTTGTTTATTTGGTTATTCTTTTTTGGTTTGGTATATGTTATTGGTTTCGTGAAGTCCGTGGCTCTACCTTTTCTCTTCTCACCATTTAACCATTTCATTCCATCATCACCTTCTCATGCAATTCATGTCCTCGCTACAATTATTCTACAAATACACACATCCCATGTCATGCATTTCCTCACCCACCCAAAAAAGAAAAAGAAATTAAAGACCACTTTTACGGCTACTAACTTATGGAATTTAGCTTCTTTGTCTTTAGAAATTGTGATGTTAGTGTCTTTCATCAAATTTCATCCACTCATATAAATTTAACTGTTTATTAGTCATAAGTCGTTGAATTTATATGAGTAGATTGAATTTGTTGAAATGCACCAACAATATCATCTCTAAAGGCAGAAAAGCTAGATTCTTAAATATAAATTCACTCTATATTTCATTTGTTCTAACTAATAAGATTCAAAAAATATGTGTTTGGTGGAGAGGAGAGAAATATTATTAAACTAACAGTTAGCTAGTTGGTGTATATATAGACACATCTTGTATTATTGAAAAAAATATATATGTCCTCAGCCCTACCCTCTTACTACATATACTAACAAGCAAGCACTAGCCACTATCAACGAGTGTAATATCGATAATTTCGGCGAAATTTCGCCGAAATTATCGTTTTTTTAGGGTAGCGAAACGAAATCATACTTCCATCATTTTTTCGTGTAAATTTCGGAAATTTCGCCGAAATTTCGCCGAAATTTCGACGAAATTTCGAACGAAATTTTAAAAGACAAACAGCAATAAAATGGTAAAATTTCGCCGAAATTTTGGCGAAATTTCGCGAAATGTTGACGAAATTTCCAATTTAAACCCAGGTGAAATTTCTGAGTTGGGAAGTTTATGGGTTTTGAAGTTTTGGGAAATCAAGGAGATAGAGAGGGATTGAGTTTTGGGAGGAGATGAGGGGAAGAAAGGAGGCTGGGGCTGGGTTTCTGTGGGTTTCGGCGGCAGGAGGCGACGGCGGGGACAAGGAGATGAAGAGGAAGAGAGAGATGATCGAGGAGGGAGAAGAAAGTTAGAGAGAAAAAGAGATCTGAGAAGAAACTAGAAAGGGGGATCTGGACTTGGGGGCGTTTAGGAAGGAACTAGAAGTAAGGAAACAGAAAGAAAAGAGAAAAAGGGCAAAAGAAAGGAGAGAGCAGACACGGACCACGAGGAAAGCCTAGAAAAGTGGGAAGAAATAAAGAAAGGAAAGGGGCAAAAAAAAGAAACAAGAAAAAAGTAGTCAGGGAAAGTAGCGTCAAATCATTCCTTGCATCAATTAGGCCATTTGTTGACTTTTGAGGTGGCATTATGGTATATATACTCAATTAATGGTTTAGTTACTTAGAAGTTAGAACTTGATGCTTACTGTTTTTTAATTTAAAGTCTAGCTTCATTGAGGAACGCTGGCAAAAGGAAGAAAAGAATAGAAAAAAAGGTCAAAAAAGGAGAGAGGCACGGGAAAAAGAAAATAAGAACAAAAAAAAACAGAAATTTAAGGTTAATTGGGGCTTGATGCCTTTGGGGCAATTAGGAAAAAAAAAAAAAAGGTTTTAAAGTTGGTTTGGCTATTTGGCTTTGGAGTTTTGTTTGAAGATTAGTTTAGTCCTTTGGTTGGGGGGTTTCGTTTAGTTATTTTTAAACCCTAAATTCTAATACATTTCTATATAAAAAATAATCATAAATATCATAAAAGGCCTAAACCCTAATATCTTATATTATACCCTAAAAAATATAGAATATAAATTATAGAGTATATAAAATTTAGTATAATTCACCTTATATTACATTTTTTTAACAAAATTTGTCTCCAGAGCGCATTATACTCACCTCATATTACATGAAATCTATAATATAGCTTAATTCTTTCAATGTTTTTTATAAATATTGTAGATAATATGTTAAATTAGCATATAGTAAAGTTTCATTCAAAATTTCCATAGTTTGATAGTAATTTCCGTTGTTTTTGTCTAAACCCTAGCGAAATCGAAATTTGGTCGAAATTTCCGTCGAAATTTCCGTCGAAATTTCCATCGAAATTTCCACCGAAATCGAAATTACATTCCNCCACTATTGAGAATAACGAGTTTAATAATTTGAAGTGGGTACTCATTCCTTAATTAAAGTGTTATTTCTCCCTTTTTTAAAAGGGGCACTATGAGTCTATGCATATATATTCTACCAAAAAAGTGTTATTTGTCCCTATTTTTATTAATTTGCTTATGGGTTCTTAAAAAAGATATAATAAAACTCAAAATAGCAGTCATACAGAGTCACCAAAGAATTGTATGACTATTAAAAAGAAAAAAGAAGCCTATAGGAAGTGAGATAGAATGATCAGATAATAAATTGAATTGTATATTAGAATTTTGAATCTAATTTCTTTATCTATACTATAATAAAGAGAGTATTTTTGGTCAGCTAAGTACAATTAAAGCTATAAATTCTAGAGTTGTTTTAATAACTTTTGAAGGCTGCAAGAATTTAAGTGATAGAGTTTGACAAAATTTTATATTGAATTTATTAGGGTTTTTATAGACTTTTATAAATTTATTATAAGAGATTTTTCTCTAATATGAAGTGATTTGACAGATAAATACAATCTCTCTCACACACTCGGTGGATCCCTCCTACACCTACTTGTCAGTAGTGCAAATCCAAACGTATATAGTATTTTTATTCCGCATGAGAGAAGCTCTCTTATTATAAGAACTATATATATACCTTACTATTATAAAGCCAGGAGACAGGCTTCACCAAATTTTAGTTTCTCATAAATACCCTTAATTCAACTTAATAAATAAGGATATAACTGTAAAATGTAAAAATTAAAATACAATTTTAAAAATAAAAAACACCCCACTACCTTAAAAATTGGAGAGAGTAGGGATAATTTATTAAAAATATAAAAAAATTATATAATAAGAATTTAAATGGACATGTGCGGAGCACGTGCCAAGAGTCTAGTGTATATAAGCCGAACCTTGTATCTTCTCTTGTGCAGCAGCAGATGGAGAGCTTATCATTGACATGAAAGAGCTTCTTCCTAATTCCCTACATTTCTCGTGTATGATGTGGAGTCCTGACCGTTTTGGCTTGGACCTATTTTGTATAAAAGTTCGATTCTTTAAAATGACTAGTTTCACATTTAAATAAAAAATAAAATTAAAAAAAACACCTTGTAACTGAAAAATAGATCTTACTCTTTTTCATTTGTCAAGTGCTTTAGCCAATTTTTTAAGGTACTTAACTTTGGTCAAATTTTGTATTGAACATATAATGTGACAGTTGATTTGTATTTATAATCAGAAACATGTGTATTTGTTATATTAATTATTGTAACTAACTACTATTTAATATGTCAATTATCACAAGATTTAAAAATATGGTAAATCCAGCATTATTCACAGTGCAGCTTGATCATGTTAAGAATAAGAAATGATGGATGGAGATGGAGATTAGGAAATGAATTGACATCTTTATGTTGGGAAGCCCTCTCAATTGGCCTCCTTTTCTTAAATGTTTGTACAAGTTGCAATTAGTGAGAAAAGCAGGTTTAATAAATTAAATAAGCATCTTTCACAGCAATCAGTACCCAAACATTATTGCATCCAGCAATTGTGCAATCATAGACGTCTATTCTAAATGCTTGCCAAATTTCAATATAATTAAGTGTGGGACCATAAAATCCCAATACGACTTTAGGAATACAAATGAAACGGTGGTGGCTATGGGCCTATGGCTTGCGAAAGGTAGGAGAGGAGGGGATTTTTTTATTTTATAAAATTATAAAACTTATATACGAATAAGGGTAAAATTGGATTTATAAAGATATGATATAAAATAAAGATATACTGAGCACAAGCTTATGTGCCAATAAAGCCACCCTTTTCCAAGAAGATGGTCCAGCATTGGCATGAAAAATCAAGAACTGGAATAGGGTAATGGAATGTAATTAAGATTCTCATTTTTCTGTTGGATAATATTGGAAAAGTAAGAATTACATTTTTATTTCCATTCATATGTTTGGTGACTCAGCAAGGCGAAGATTGACTCGGCGCATAAGATAGGGCAGATGGGAGAGGAGGGCCACTGCCAAGGAGGGGGATCGCCGGCGATGACCAGCCATTGCCCTCTCTTTCTCTTCTCCAATGACTCACCAATGAGTTTATTGTTTTTGTAATTATTTAGTTTTATTATTTGTTTAATTAGTTTTCATTTTAAAATTAAATATTAGTTTATAATTTAATTTATTTATTTATTTTAATTAGTTAGTTTATTAGTTTAGTTAGTTTCATTATTTAATTAGTTTAGTTTATTTTTGAGTTATGGTTTAGAGAAAAAGACAATTTTGCCCTTAAAATTAGTCATTTGCTTGGCACATGATCAACTTTTAATAGAAGTTATAACATAAGTGACAAAATATCCTTAATTGAATCACTTGATAATAGTCTTTTTGGTTAGAAGGTTGAAAATGGAATCCTCAACTGAAAATATAGTATATGTTATAATACTTTTGCTATAATTTTCCTTATTTATAATGTGAAGAGTTTGTTTTGAATATTTTAGTATTATTATTATTAAAAGGGGTATAATGGTCTAGAAAAAGTGTAACAAATGCTTTCCCAAAAGAAGGGGAAACAAAATCCAAGCTGAGAGAAGGGATTCATTTTCCCACATTGGGGTGCATTAGATTGAAGAGCCGACATCGAGGTGCCAAACCTTCTCGTCAATGTGAGCTATTGGACAAGATCAGCCTATTATTCCTAGAGTAACTTTTATTTGTTGAGCGATGGCCCTTCCACTCAACACCGTCGGATCACTAAGGCCGACTTTCAACAATAAGGGGTGCACAAACAATGTCATTGCTCTGGCGCTAAATTGCTGATTGTATAAGAAGACTAAGACCCACTCAAAAAAGCAAAAGCATATCAATTCGTTACAAAGCCATACCATGCCTTCGGGAGAAACTAGGATTCAGTTGGATGGTACCAACGAAATCGAAGCAGGGAAGGTGGTGGTCATTCGACCCAACATTGAAGTCCGATATCGGGGTTAGACCATTCCACTTTCCCATAAACCAAGAAATCATAATTCTCATACCTACACTAACTAAATATGGGAATTGAATTATTTTCTAGTTCCCACCCTTCCAAAATTTGAACCAAACGAGTCCTAAGAGTTACACTCACGTGTAATACTTTTTGGTTCTTATAAAAAGGGAACTCACTTTAATAAGCTTTCTTCATATTTTAATTATATTTTAGTTATCAATAATTGTTAAGATGATTTATTGATGAGAAGCATTATAAGAGTTACCAAATTTGTTTTTCCTTTTTTTTTAGGACTAAATTTTTTTTTTCTTTTTTAGTACACAAAATTTATTTATTAAATGATGTAATAATTTCTCAAAATATCAACTTCAAACTAAAGTCTTATTTATTTCTAACAAAATATTGTTACCCATTTTATGAACATATTTAATACAACAATGTTACACTTACAACATTTTCATACTATAATTTTATACCATCTTACGTGACAATCTACATGGCATTTATTCATTGAATACTAAAAAAATAAAAATAAGAACCCTAAAAATAAGGATAAACTCTGTCCAGTACAATCATGACACGTAAGATGATATAAAAAATGTAATACAAAAATATGGTAAAAATAGTATTATTGTATTTGATATATGATCGAATTGGTTGAACTTGATTAATTGATGCATGAGTAATCTCTTAGGCCTGAGTTCATTTTCAAGCACCTAATAACAACAAAGCATTCAAAAACATAATGGAGGTCATAAAACAAAACCATACATATGCTGGTAAAACAGCCAAAGACAATTGGATTCATAATTTTTTAACTACATGACATTAATGGTGGGTCTTGTGAGTCTTCCTATCTCATCCACAAAAAAAAGTATAGAGTCACTTGAATTAAAAACATTAGGTCAAATTTTTATATGAAGCCAAATCCTTAAATGTTCATGACATGGAAGGTAGTGACACTCATCAGATATCATTCAGCCAACTGTCAAATTCCTAATGGAAACCCCCCCACAATACATGATTGATGGTCCCAAAACATTAGCTAGGGAAACTTTATTCTGTACCATACCACACCAAGTTGTCATCCACCACCAAATTTAAATCATACCAAAGGAGATGAGGTCCTACCAATAAACTATCATGCATCTGGGGACAAAATCATTTTAATAGGGTTAGCTTGAAATTGCATATCTCTCTACAAACAACCAAAAATAAACCCATACACCTCAACCCTCCCTATATGCCCAAACAAAACCTTCCAGCTTTCATTTTTTGCCCAGCTGGCATCTCCCTTTGTCTCCTACAGTTGTTGCTCATGCTTTCTCCCACCCTACCATTACTACCCCGCTCTCTCTCTCTCTCTCTCTCTCTCTCTCTCTCTCTCTCTCTCTCTCACAAGCACTTCCTCCTTCCTATAAATACACACTTCTTTCTAAAACCCTATCACCCCACGACAATCATAAACTCTCTCCCTTTCTCCCTCTCTCCCTCTCTCCCTCTCTCCCTCTCTCTCTCTCTCTCTATCCATCTCTTTCAAAAATGGGGATTTCCTCAAATGGGTTTAGTGTGGTATGTTTGTTGGTTGGGCTAGCTTTGAGCCCTTTAATAGTGGGGTGTTATGGAGGCAACTTTTATCAAGACTTTGACATAACATGGGGTGGTAAGCGTCCCAAAATATTCAAGGGAGGTCAGCTTCTGTCTTTGTCTTTGGACAGGGTCTCTGGCTCTGGATTTCAGTCCAAGAAAGAGTACCTCTTTGGCAGGATTGATATGCAGCTTAAGCTTGTTCCTGGAAACTCTGCTGGCACCGTCACTGCCTACTATGTACGTCTTAATTAACAAACTTTTAAGTATATAACTCACACACACATATATATGCACTTTACAACCCAATTTTTTTCTCAACTTTTTTCCTAACTTGTTATATATACAACCCATTTAGAACCCAACCCATATGAGAGATTGGGGAAAAAAAAAAAAAAATTACAACCCAATTTTTTTCTCAACTTTTTTCCTAAATTGTTATATATACAACCCATATGAGAGATTGGGAAAAACAAAAAAAAACAAAAAATAAAAGAAGTTAAATTTAGCAATTTTTTGGGATGAATCAAAATTATTTGCAACCATGCTCCACATTTTTTTATACATCTAATAATACTCTATTCCTAATTTAGCTTCTTTCATTTTGCTAAGAAAAGGACTACAGGATGCATTTGATAGAAGCTTCTTATACTTCATAATGAAATGAATTCTTATGGCCCACTAGAATTGAAAAATGCTTGTCCTTATTAAAAACATCTTTAAAGTTAGACGTAAAGAAAGAAAAAATATCCAAGTGTGTGGACTTTCATGGGTTGCAACAAATGGAGAAATTCACTATACATTCACAAGTGAAGCATGGATACATTAATAAGTCAAAATCCACTCGAGGTTAAAAATGTCTTTTAATTGCAACCAATATATTCATTATTGCATGCATGTTAAATTTGTTTAACTTTAACCTTGACTGTTTTATTTGCATGTTAATTTGTTTAACTTTAACCCTAACTATTGTTTTATTTACAGCTGTCCTCTCAAGGTCCTACTCATGATGAAATCGACTTCGAGTTCTTGGGAAATCTTAGTGGCGACCCATACATATTGCATACCAATGTTTTCACTCAGGGCAAGGGAAACAGAGAGCAGCAGTTCTATCTCTGGTTTAATCCCTCTAGAAACTTCCACACTTACTCCATCATCTGGAAGCCCCAACACATCATGTAAGAATTAATATTAATTTACTATTATTCCATGAAAATATTTGCATTTCTTGGTAATTAGTTAGGCCTAAATATACTTTTTATTCTAAATTAATTACAACTTTATTCCTTATAATTTAGACTAGGTTTCATTTTGGTTGTGTGGGTCAATTAATTTTTAATCTTTCTAATCAAAGACGATTCAACAACTTTGTCTAAATTCATAGACAAAATGACCACGTGCCGTGTATATGTGGAGGGATTTTTTTTCAACAATGCTACACTTACATTTTTATACTATAATTTTATACCATAGGAAAATATCCTACCAGTATAATAGTGACACGTAAAATGGTACAACAAACATAGTATAAAAATATAGTAAGAGTAGTATTATTGATTTTTTTCTTTTAAGTTATTTTAATTAAGACCAAATTACGATTTTTGTTCATATAGTTTGGATCGATTTCCACTACTTTAATCCTTATAGTTGATTATTTTTTCACTTTGATTTCTACATGTGTACAACACAAGGTCATTTAGTGTGCAAGTTTAATTGAATTTGATCATTCGTTCCATTGAAACTAAAGGGATCAAAACCATAATTTAGACTAACTTTTAGGATAAATATATGCTAAATACTTCCATCTTTAATTGTGCAAATTTTTTATCTTCTTCCACACTTACCGCAAAAGTTCGATTCTTATTATTTTCCTCTTCCAAATAAATTTTCTTCCTTTATTTATTTATTTTTACATATAAATATATAATATAAATTTTTTATCTTCTTCCACACTTACCGCAAAAGTTTGATTCTTATTATTTTCCTCTTCCAAATAAATTTTCTTCCTTTATTTATTTATTTATTTTTACATATAAATATATAATATAGATGTTGGGTAATTAATTGGGTTTGGTTTTGTTTTCAGCTTCTTGGTTGACAACACACCCATTAGAGTATTCAAAAATGCAGAAGCACTTGGTGTTCCCTTTCCCAAGAACCAACCCATGAGGATTTACTCAAGCCTTTGGAATGCTGATGACTGGGCCACCAGAGGAGGATTGGTCAAAACTGATTGGTCAAAGGCTCCCTTTACAGCTTACTATAGAAATTTCAACGTCATCGACTCCAGATCATCCAATTCTTTCTCAACTCAATCTGGCGCCAGGTGGCAACCCAATGATCTTGATGCTCCTAGCCGACGTCGTTTAAGATGGGTTCAGAAATATTTCATGATTTACAACTACTGCACCGACTTAAAACGCTTCCCAAATGGTCCTCCTCCTGAGTGCAAACACTGATCATCTTTCTAGTCTTTGTTTGTTTTTTTCGTCATAATTATATATCTTTCTAGTTCATCTCTATGTGTATGTTTCAACTTTTAAGGGAGATTGTGATATTCAGAACAAAGAAAAAAAAGAAAAAAGGAAGGGGTTTGTGATATAAATAGTCTGCTGTTTACATTTTCTGTATTATATGTGTACCGCATCTCTAATAAAGGTCAATCCATCTATATATATAAGTGGATTTCTTTTGTATTAGAACTGTGATATACATATGATATTAAAAATGGGATATATCTAGCATTACTCATTTTTTATGACGGCATGAGCGTACAGGATTGGCTTAATTAGGTCCATGTCAAATTAATGAATACTCTCCTTTCTTTGTTTCTTTTGTGAGGGTGTGATTATGTAACTTAATTTCTTCGCGAATACGGTTAGAGATTTTAAATTTATATCTCAAATTTGAATATATGCACTCCTGCTTAAAATAGAATTTGTTGTTGAGTTTTTTAATTAATTCGATGGAACATGGACGATCGGCTTTTCTTATTGGGCTTCACACTTTTTGTTTGAAGCTCTAGACCCATTTCTGTTTTCCAATAAACTCTATATGAACCTACCCAAAGGTTTCCATCTGCGCTTCTAATTACACAAAGCCGCCCATACATACCCAAACTACTACATTTGAGTGGTCTAGCCCGGGCCAAAAGGATGCCTCTTCTCCATCAAATCCTACTTCCTCCTCCGATAGACATTAGACTCCCTTTTAGTTGATGTAAAAATCCGCTCAAACTTTCACAACAACTTAGATATATTGTACTGATGACATGGATGAGCTGGTTGACTTATGAGATGATTCGAACATGCTAATAGACGAGTCAGAGCTTCCTCCTACAAAGATAGTAGTCACAAGAGGTGCATCGGTGTGGTACTAGCCAAAGGCACTCCAATGATTGAGTCAATAAGTGTTTAGAAAAAGAAAAAACGTGAATGGTGATTGGATTGATGATAAAATAGAATCTTGGGTCTCGAACAGTGATTCGATTGATGATAGAACAAATGAAGAATAAGGTAAGAATTTGGGAGAAAATAGAAGAAAAGAGGTAAATTCTTCTGGGCTTTTCTCTTCAGAGCTTGGGCAAGATTTTTTATGTGTCCTCTTTCCTTCTGAGAATACTCTTATTTATAGGAAAAGAGTTGAAGATATTTTCTTTTTGGTTTTAGGGTTTAATTATGACTAAAAGTAGGCATCATTGCTATAGCCATAGCGGACTAGATGGCAAGCCATGCTTTATTTAATGCAAAGATAGTTTAAATGGTTGGCAACTATTGTATTTAATGGGGGTGATCAATGACTTAATACAGGGGAAAATCCTAAGCATTCAATACAAAGCGTAAATGTACCTTCTGCTTCGTCAAAAGCAATAAATGGTGACAGCGATGTGTTCGGATCGATATGACAGAAGCAGTGGAGCAAGAGTCCAAGTCGAATGATCTTTTGCTCATAAGACAAACCCACATGCGAGCTAACCATGTCTTCAATTGGTTCGTATCGGTGGGTGCAATCCCCAATTTGAGCCGAGCAAACCAGGACAGAGATGGGGATTTAGTTGGGCCTTCAATGATGAAACGAGTTAGCTCGACCAGAGTTGAAATCTCATTCTGATCCAAGCAAAGATGAAGTTTGAATGGCTGACTCATGATTGAGTTACCTAGCAATTGTATTCGGCTTGGCTTGGAGGTAAAGGGTTTAGGATGATTTGAGTCGAGTAAGAAAATATGCACAATTTTTATCGGCTGTAAAAGTCAAACTTTGACTTTGTGATCCACGTGGCACTGTGCTATTGGTCATTGACTTATTGGGAATTTTATTATTCACAAACACTTCTAATATGACCAAGATCCTCTATCCTCTTCCTCCTCCTACCATATTATCGATCCCTAAAACCTATATGATTCAATTTTGATCGTTAGTGTTGGAAAGGTCAATAAAAAAATAAAAATTAAACTAAGTGTTTGGGGGTAACACCTCCACTCAAGTCAACGGTCAACAGTCTGACCAGGTGGGGCCTCGGATTCGACTTCCATCCCGCGACCCATGGTCAACGGTCCATCAATGCAACTCCGTCGGATCGAATCTTACTGTCGGATCCGATCCGAACCAGTCATGTCGACTCATCGCTAGAAGCAAGGTCTGCAAAATTCACCAGTCATTCGGATCGGATTATGAGTTCGGATCGGAATATGTCTGAGTGTCTTCCTTCGACAAACTACCTATTCGTTTGCTCTGACATCTTCGTGTTCAGATCGGATTCAACTGTCTTCCGATCCGAACACTGCCTGGATGTGCTGAATTTCCCCACAGGTCTACCACCACTGGAAGCTCCACTCGGATCGGAGTGATCAGCCTTGACTCATCCTCTTTCGAGCCGAGCACAAACCCATATGGTAGTTATTGCGCCTGACACTCCGAAGGTAACTTTTATGCTTTGCATTTATGGCTTATCCACTCTGCCTTGCGTTCCATTTAATGCATGTGACTTCCAGCCCTTCAGTAGCCACCCCTTCTGCATTAAATGAGAAACCTGTCAGTAATCCAGCTTGTTCTGCAAACTTAGCCTCTAAAGACCTATGACCAACCATGATCACACCTACTAGCCAGTTGAAATATCTTAATCCCTTTGCCTATAAATAAGAGCAGAACCACAAGGCAAAGGGACACACATATATCTGAAAAAACTAGCCCAAGCTCTAGAAAAACTTACCCAAGAAATCTTACCTCTTTTCCTTCATCTTTTTCCCAAGCTCTTGCTGTGTTATTCAGCACTCCTTGCATCCTCCTTCTTGCATCTCTCTGACTTTGCCATCGGAGTACCTCTGGCCGGTACCACACCGGTGCCCTTTTCTGTTCATTGTGCAGGAAGAGATTCATAAAGCAATCAGTTGACGTGCTCGGATCGTCCGCTCGGTCGCTCAACTCACCACGTCACCAACAACCCGCATTTAAGTTGTGTGCAAGGGTCATCGACAGATTTTTGCATCAACACTAAGTTTAAAAGAATTCCAAGAAAAAAATATGTTGTTAATGATATATACAACCCAGGTATATATGCGTTAGTTAATGAAGCAACACATTTGAATAATTCAAGTATATATGCATGCATTAGTAGAAATGTTGTATATTAACTTCATTAACCCAAATCTGTTGTTTCTATAATCCAACATATATATTAACAACGCAGGGCATTGAAAAAAAACCCCAATCACATAGTACACCATGCATATAAAGTATAATAGTAAAGTACGTAACTAGTGTTGAAATACGGATCTTTCTTATGAACTAATCACAAATCGATCATTCAAGAATCAAGAGTTGAATAAAATTTTTTTAAATCGTAGATATAATAAAGAGATGATGTAATAGTTTTTTAGGGTTTTAAAATTGGGGCAAACATTTCTTTAAGAGATGAACATACGTTTAGAGATTTTTATTCTGTCATGGAATTTTTTTAAAATATTTTTCTTTTGTAATTTAATTTATATTTTGTACAATTTTAAAAGAGGTTATAATAATCTTTCTAAAAGTTTATATGACAAATATATTATTAGATGTATTAAATAATCTAATTGACATGGAAATTTCATGTCATTAGAGCACCATTAGGACACTAATAATTAAGGCACTCTATAGCATATATAACCCTTAATACAATTTAAAAATAGTCAAGAATCTCTTTAATTCAGACTTCCGCATAGGCACTGGGTTGCACATTGTAAGAGAAAGTGAGTTGCACACATGCTGTAAGTTTGATAATGATGTCGTTGAAACTTCTTATTAGTTAAGGATATATTTAAGCTTCTCTTTTACATGGCTTTTTAATTTTTTAAGTCGATCAAGTCATTTGGCCTCATTTTATAATAAACATCTGAGGCTTCTGAGAGTTTATATTTCTTTATTTTTATTATTATTATTAGGCCAAATTATATTTTCAGTCGTTGTAACTGGTACTATAACAAAGATTTTACTTTGGTCTAGTTCTTCAATTTTAAAAATTTCAGTCTCATACTTTCATCACATTTGCAATTAGGTCCAAAGTATTAACTCTATTTATTTTTTAGACATAATATAATATGACAACATATATGAATGACTATTTTAGACATTTCATGACTAATACGGTCCAAAAAAATAATTTTAAATTCAAAAACAATATAATTAAGAAAGAAAGAAAATAAAAAATATAAATAATTAAGAAAAAAAAGACATATGTCCAAATGATTAGGCAAAGTCACCTAATTAATAAGTTCCACTCATACGTTATTTAAAATGTCTTAAATATTAATGTTCTATCATACTTCACCAACAATTTAAATATAATTAATGATTTGGACTCAATTGCAAACGTAATGAAAATACGGAACTAAAATTTTCAAAATTAAAAGATAGGACCAAAATAAAATATTTGTTAAAATACGGAGACTAAAAATGTAATTTGGCCTTATTTAGACTGAAAATGTAATTTGGCCTTATTATTATTATTGTTAATCTTGGAATCCCGAGCAATATTTGCCAATACAAACAACGATGACTTCACCAAGTAAGGTGGCCGATAAGCTTCGCATTTTCAGTGTGCTTTATAATTTATTAAAACAGCCAACAGGTTTGATGAGAACGAGAACGTTCACCAAACTTTCCAATCACATCTTATTATTATAAAAAAAAATGATGGCAATTTGCATTTAATAATTGCATTATATATGCAGGAAGGTGGTGTCTAGTAGGCGAATAAATAACTTATTAACATAACAATGACTTAAGGTAGCTGGTAAGTGATTAAGTCCTTTTTTTAAGTACCATTTAAATTAGTAAAACAATCAATATTATATAATAGTCTTCTTTTCCCTTTCAGATTAAAATTTTAATAAATTTTCAAAATACTCAACGGCCTAACCCTCACGGGATTTGGGCTGTGGCACTTGCTATATTTTTGCTTTTTGGGTTTTATTTTCAAATAAATGTTCCATTTGAATGCAAACTCACATTCTCTTTCTCTCTCTCTCTCTCTCTGAGGGTAGATTCGGCACCTAGCCTAGTACCTGTTATGATACCAGACATCTCATTAGAATTATTAAAATTTTCATCTTTTTAATTTATCTTTCTCTCTCCTCTCCTTTCAATAAAGATTAAAATTTTAATAAATTTTCAAAATACTCAATGGGCCTAACCCACACGGGATTTGGGCTGCGACATTTACTATATTTTTGCTTTTTGGGTTTTATTTTCAAATAAATGGTCCATTTGGATGCAAACTCACATTTTCTCTCTCTTTCTCTCTCCGAAGGTAGATTCAATACCTAGCCTGGTACCTGTTTTGATACTAGGCATCTCATCAGAACCATTAAAACTTTCATCTTTTTTATTTATCTTTCTCTCTCCTCTCCTTTCAATAATTTTGATGAGATGCTTGGTACCAAAACGGGTACCAAGCTAGGCATTGAATATCCTTTCCCCTCCCTCCATTTAGGTCTCTATCTAACTCACTCAATCCTTTCACACCTCTCCCTATGTCTCTCCTTTCAAGTCGGCTTGCCTTTGAACCAACCCTTGTCATTGATCTGTATGTCTTTTCTTCTCACATATCTTGCATTTTTTGAGAAGTACTAATCTCAGCATTTGGTCGGCTTGATAAGAACTTGATTGTTCTTTTTCCTTTTCTTTTGAACCTACACTGAAAGATTGAATGGCACTCTCAATAGAGTTTTCAACATGTCTATCCAATCTTTGATGTAAAGTTTTAATTGATACTTTCAATTCTTGAATAGTCAAAGTATGTAATCTTTAGTTTCCTCAACAACACTCACAATATAGTCATATTTTTTAGGTAAGCTAATCAGAATTTTCTTAACAATTCTTTGATCTGTAATCACCCTAAGACTTCATTTGATTTATAACATCAGTAAGCCTAGTCAAATATTCCTTTAGTAATTTCATCTTCTTAATTTCATTCTAGCATATGCAAAATCATTCTAAGAGATTGAAGTTTGACAGATCTTACCTTTATATATCCTTTTTATTCTTTCTCCATCCCAAGCCTCTATGGCCTTTGTCTCATTACTGATCCTTGGAAAAATGTCATGTGATATCTCTGATTGAATAAGGAGAAGAGCTCTGACATATTTCTTTTGTTGTGAACTTGTTGAAATTCCATCTCCAAGAAGCACCTCTATGATCTAATCACTAACTAGTATCCTTGCAGCAAAACGACATTGCTTCATCCATGAAGAAAACTGAAGTTTGTCATAGCCAAGTAGCTCATAGGATTTTACGGAACGTATATAATTTTGGGGAATTATTTTGAATTTAAGGATTTGAGTGAATCATTAAGGAACAATAAAATTAATTAGAATTTGATTTGATTTTAGTCTAGATATGTAGAGTTCAAGTTTACCCACAAATGATACCCGAATTGGAAATATGACGAAGAAATTATGGACATTCAAAGTTGGAGGCCAAATTGGTCATTTCACGTCCTAGGGTTTTGGTTTAGGCCAAAAATTTATTTTTAGTCCGTGTATTAGGTTTATTTCTTCTAATTCAGTTAATTTAGTACAGACCTTCTATATTCACCGGAATCAATTTTTATTTTTCAACTCTATCAATTTGAGTAATCGAAAATGCCTAGGTGGCATCAGGTGACCAACTTATGACTGCCAAATAGGATTAGCCTCCCTCCTCGTCCAATCACATTGGACACATATCATTTCTTTTTTTAATTTATTTTATTTTCTTTTCAAGTTTAAAAGATTTTAAAAAAAACATCAAAAGAAAAAAAATTAAAAGCCCCAAACATTTTTTCGTCTTTGCATATCGCAGAAACAAACACCATTCCCTTGAATGAATCTAGAGTGTTATTTAGTGGCAAAAAGAAAAAGGAATCTAGAGTACTATTTTATTCACCACAAAAAGTGGGCACCACCATGCGAGGTGGACTAAGTGGTTGACACGTGATGGTGACCTGAGCAAAATATTTGTCATGAATGTAACCAAGTTCACTGACGCCTCTGTCTCACAAGTACATTACTGAGAGTCTGACACACAACCCACGTTCAAATTTCTAGCTTCCACAGACACAACAACCCTCGGCCGCACCCCCCCAAGTCTCTCTCTTCGATCTTCCGCCGTCCGGTGGCGGCTGGCGACGGGGCCAGACTCATTGTGCTCACCTCGTTCTCTTCTGTCACCCCATCTCATTCTCTCTCCTCCCTGGCCACCGGGGACAACAAACCAAACCCAAACAAGTCCGATCATCCTCTCCGACGATCTGTCTCATTTCCGGCGACAAAAAGTCAGTGATAGAATTAGGGTTAAGTGTTTGTTTGGCTGATAGAGTGAGGGTTTTTGTGGTAACTTTGCAGAACAAGACACAGAGTTTAGCTGGGCAGTGACGGGTTGATGTTCTTAGAGAGATCCAGGTATAATTCCATCTCTTGCTCTGAACTTGTAGTTTTAGTGCCTTGCTATACTTGATTACTCAAAACTTTGATATGTTTTAATACATTAGAGTTTGCATTGTTTTTCTATTCCAGATTCTACTTCTCTTTTCACTCCTTGTTTGCTTGCCCTGAAATATCCAACTTTCTTTTCATTAAATTGTTCTGCTTGGTGTTCAAACTTAGATCTCATCGAAATCTACCATTCAATTCGTAAAACTTTTGTTGTTTTTTTTTCGTTTGAATTAGTGGTAGTGGTCATTGCAAAGCCGCTGATTCTCTACAATTTTGCAGTTAATTAGGTGGTCCCTGTACTTGCACAAAATTACGGTGACAATGGATGTGGATAACAAGCTTTACACTGGGGGTCTGCTGATTCTGGCCACTCTAGTGGTGGCCAAGCTTATCTCATTTCTCCTAACATCTCGATCCGGAAAGCATCTTCCTCCGGTGGTCAAGGCGTGGCCTATACTCGGGGGACTGCTCCGTTTCTTGAAGGGTCCCATTGTGATGCTCCGTGAAGAGTACCCAAAGCTCGGGAGTGTGTTCACCTTGAACCTTCTTAACAAGAACATCACTTTCTTGATTGGTCCTGAGGTCTCTGCCCACTTCTTCAAGGCCTCGGAGTCTGATCTTAGCCAGCAGGAGGTCTAACAGTTCAATGTGCCCACTTTCGGCCCCGGAGTTGTCTTCGACGTGGATTACTCGGTAAGGCAAGAGCAGTTCCGGTTTTTCACCGAGGCTCTTAGGGCGAATAAACTTAAGGGATATGTGGATCAGATGATTACTGAAGCAGAGGTAAGTGTTAGGGTTGAAATTGTTGAATATCATCACTAGTTTTGGAATTTTGAAGGTCTTGTTGACTGTTTATCTAATCTGCTCCAACATATTTAGTACTTTATTTACATATTTGTAAGAGAAGATGCTCTATATTCTTAGGGAAGAAGCAATATGAGATGTGAATCAAATGTACTAGTTTGAAGTGTGACTTACCAGTGCATGAACCCTTTGTGTAGTGTTTGTGTTTTAAGGATTTTTTTGGTGAAGAGAAGGATGACTATTTCTATCTTTTTCAAATTGGATTTCTTCAGTAGTCATGCTGTGATTCATGTTGCCAAATTTCTCTCCCTTCTTTTCTCTTTTGAATTAGCAAGAGGGTGAATCACCATCAAGTATCAATTAGCAGGGATATCTATGTTGTTAATTCTTGTCTTCAATCTGTACTGGGCAGGATTACTTCTCAAAGTGGGGAGACAGCGGAGTAGTGGACATAAAGTATGAGCTGGAGCAGCTGATCATCTTGACAGCCAGTAGATGCCTCTTGGGTCGCGAAGTTCGTGATAAACTCTTTGATGATGTTTCTGCTTTGTTCCATGACCTTGACAGTGGCATGCTTCCTATTAGTGTCATCTTCCCGTACCTACCCATCCCAGCTCACCGTCGCCGTGACCAGGCACGCAAGAAGCTTGCAGAAATCTTTTCAAACATCATAAGCTCCCGTAGAAGTTCTGACAAATCTGACAATGACATGTTGCAATGTTTTATCGACTCCAAGTACAAAAATGGCCGGCCAACAACTGATACTGAGGTCACTGGCTTGCTCATTGCTGCTCTTTTTGCCGGGCAACACACTAGTTCCATCACTTCCACTTGGACTGGGGCCTATCTCCTCCGTCACAAGGAGTACTTATCTGCTGTGACAGAGGAACAGAAAAACATAATGGCAAAGCATGGGAAGAAGGTTGATCATGATATACTGGCTGAGATGGATGTCCTGTATCGTTGCATCAAGGAAGCTCTGAGACTGCACCCTCCACTGATCATGCTGCTGCGAAGCTCGCATAGTGATTTTAGCGTACAAACTCGTGAGGGGAAAGAATATGACATCCCGAAAGGCCACATAATTGCGACTTCACCAGCTTTTGCCAACCGGCTTTCTCATATTTATAAGGATCCAGACAGCTATGATCCTGACAGATTTGCTGCCGGGAGAGAAGAAGACAAGGTGGCAGGGGCATTCTCATATATCTCATTTGGAGGTGGCAGGCATGGATGCCTTGGTGAGCCCTTTGCATACCTGCAGATAAAGGCTATATGGAGCCATTTGCTGAGGAATTTTGAATTGGAGCTGGTATCACCTTTTCCCGAGGTCGATTGGAATGCCATGGTTGTTGGCGTGAAAGGAAATGTGATGGTGCGATACAAGCGGCGGGAGCTTTCTGTTAATTAATAGCAACAACTTCTAATCTCCAGGCTTCTTATGTTGAACTCTTCCCATTCTCCCAGTTATTGCTATGCTGATGCAGTAGTGATATTTTAATGGTTATTTACTATTTTCAAGCTTGGTTTCTTATTCTTATTTTCTTAGTGGGTAGGGGCCAGAGTTGTTTAGCACCTGGATTTCGATTAAGCGGACAAAACTATGTAATTTTTAATTTTCATTTTTGCTGCATTTTATCACATCATTGCGATTCTGAAATAGTTTTATTTTCTTTTGATGGTAGATTGAAAATACTGCATGCCTGAGGAATACCAATATGAGGTATTGCTCTATGCTTTTTACTCTATCGGTTTAGTTTTGCTTTTAATTTCATTGTGTGATTTTTCCCCTAATTGCAAGCATATCGCTCTTGTCTACAATTTTTATTCACAATTTGATTGCAAGTTTGTAACAAGTTGCATTGCTAATGCAATTTTTCAGGTTTCAATTCTTTGCAATGATGCAACACAACTAGCAGAGTTACCTTGCACATTTTGGGCACAAGTGCAGGAACTGCAAATCATATAACACTCAAAGAATTTCAGGTGCAGATAATGAATGACATTGGATTGATGAGAAAATTTGGTGAATGCTAAAATCAGGCTGTGCAGTTCACATTATAAACTTTTGACTCTGCTGGTGTGGTGTTGTTCATAATAATCCTCTTGTGCCTGTGAATGTTGTATGCCAAGTCTATGAAAGAATGTGTAATTACTGTGATTGACCAACTTTCATTGGTTCTTCTAAGGCTTCTATTTCGACCTACCCAAGTTACTTAGTTAACATCCCTAATCATTTCTCAAGGATAATTGCCACTATTACCTTTATATATTAATTAGCAAATTAAAAAAATCTAAAAATCCCATCAGCTAGTCCACAGCCCACCCCCAGGTTCTTCCCATAAGGAATAGTCTCCATTGCTGGTACTCCTCTTTGTCTCAGTCTCTCTTCTTCCCTCTCTCCTTTTCTCTCTCTCTCTCTCCCCTTTCTCTCTTCAAGTGTATGCAAGAAAAGTTTCTACCAACAGATTCAACGCTCAAATCTGATTACATGCTATACCAGAAGCAACGACCAGTAATATGAGCTCCAATGGTGACTCAGGGGAGGGAAGAGAGAGAGAGAGAGAGAGAGAGAGAGAGAGAGAGAGTTTGTGCCGGAACGTTCGATGAAAAAGAGATGGGAGGGTCTGATCCGATATTCGGCTTTTCTATTTAATTTTTTTTTAATAGATATTTTTATGGGCACAACTGAAAGCTGTTCTTTCAGTTAACCATGTAGATCCTTGGGAACTGTGGATAAAAGCGAGAAGCTGTCATTTCTAATCAATTTTTCCTTTTTGAAATGATATCAACCAAGAGGCAACCAAGAGGATGATGGATAGAAAGAGGGAGAGAGAATTTGGTGAAAAACTACGAAGGACATGCTCTTCTTTTGTGAGTGTAAGAGATCTGATATATTTTGGATTTTGAATATTCAGATTGGGTAAGAAAAGGGCAGCCCAAACATGTGTCAAACATGTGATCTCACTTAAATGTTGAAAGTGCATGTGCAATTCATATGTACTGAAATGTTTTCATATGACCAGTGAATGGATTAGTCAAACAGGCATAAAACTGAATTCGAAAATACATGGAATGCAAAATGAGATGCATATGTAAGATGCATTATACATTTGAGTCTTTTGCATTGTTACTTCGAACTTGATTTCTTCACTCCAATTGATTTTAGCCCTAAAGCTAACCTAGAACTTGTAATTGTGAGTGATTATATAAAAATATAATGTTTTTTGTCAAAGAAAAACCAATACAAAAATCATAAAGCTAACAATTAATGTTGTACTCTTTTCCCTTAGTTTTTCTCTCATATAGGGTTTTTACCAGCAACATCATATTCAATAGGTAATGAACATCCAAGATAGTGTTATGAATAATTAATAAATAGATGTCATTTATGTATCTAGTCATTTAATATATTTGATAATAAGTAGTAGTCTAGTCCAAATAAACTTGTGACACATATGCTTATCTTGAGTCATCCTGGAACCTATAAATAAAGGACCTATGTGAGGAAATTTTACCTTTCGGTTCATGATCACTTCTCTTTATTTATATTATTTTTATAACACTAATTAATATATAAGGGTAATAGTGGCAATTATCCTTAAAAAAATGATTAGGGATGTCAACAAAGTAACTTGGGTAGGTCGAAATAGAAGCCTTAGATGAATCAATGAAAGCTAGTCAATTACAGCAATTACAGCAATTACACATTCTTTCATATACTTGGCATATAACATTCACAAGCACAAGAGGATTATTCTGAACAACACCACACCAGCATAGTCAAAAGTTTACAATGTGAACTGCATAGCCTGATTTGAGCATTCACCAAATTTTCTCATCAATCCAATGTCATTCATTATCTGCATCTGAAATTCTTCGAGTGTTATATGAATTGCAGATCCTGCACTTGTGCCAAAAGTGAAAGGGAACTCTACTAGTTGTGTTGCATCATTGCAAAGAAATGAAACCTGAAAAATTGCATTGGCAATGCAATTTGTACAAACTTACAATCAAATTGTGCATAAAAATTGTAGACTAGAGCGATGTGCTTGCAATTAGGGGAAAAATCACACAATGAAATTAAAAGTGATACCTCATATTGGTATTCCTCGGGCATGCAGTATTTTCTATCCACCATCAAAAGAAAATAAAACTATTTCAGAATCGCAAAGATGTGATAAAATGAAGCAAAAATGAAAATTAAAAATTACACAGTTTTGTCCGCTCAATCGAAATCAAGGTGCTAAACAACTCTGGCCCCTACCCACTACGAAAATAAGAATAAGAAACCAAGCTTGAAAATAGTAAATAACCATTAAAAAATCACTACTGCAGCAGCATAGCAATAACTGTGAGAATGGGAAGAGTTCAACATAAGAAGCCTGGAAATTAGAAGTTGTGCTATTAATTAACAGAAAGCTCCCGTCGCTTGTATCGCACCATCATATTTCCTTTCACACCAACAACCATGGCATTCCAATCAACCTCGGGAAAAGGTGATACCAGCTCCAATTCAAAATTCCTCAGCAAATGGCTCCATATAGCCTTTATCTGCAGGTATGCAAAAGGCTCACCGAGGCATCCATGCCTGCCACCTCCAAATGAGATATATGAGAATGCCCCTGCCACCTTGTCTTCTTCTCTCCCGGCAGCAAATCTGTCTGGATCATAGCTGTCTGGATCCTTATAAATATGAGAAAGCCGGTTGGCAAAAGCTGGTGACGTCGCAATTATGTGGCCTTTCGGGATGTCATATTCTTTCCCCTCACGAGTTTGTACGCTAAAATCACTATGCGAGCTTCGCAGCAGCATGATCAGTGGAGGGTGCAGTCTCAGAGCTTCCTTGATGCAACGATACAGGACATCCATCTCAGCCAGTATATCATGATCAACCTTCTTCCCATGCTTTGCCACTATTTTTTTCTGTTCCTCTGTCACAGCAGATAAGTACTCCTTGTGACGGAGGAGATAGGCCCCAGTCCAAGTGGAAGTGATGGAACTAGTGTGTTGCCCGGCAAAAAGAGCAGCAATGAGCAAGCCAGTGACCTCAGTATCAGTTGTTGGTCGGCCATTTTTGTACTTGGAGTCGATAAAACATTGCAACATGTCATTCTCAGATTTGTCAGAACTTCTACGGGAGCTTATGATGTTTGAAAAGATTTCTGCAAGCTTCTTGCGTGCCTGGTCACGGCGACGGTGAGCTGGGATGGGCAGGTACGGGAAGATGACACTAATAGGAAGCATGCCACTGTCAAGGTCATGGAACAAAGCCGAAACATCATCGAAGAGTTTATCACGAACTTCGCGACCCAATAGGCATCTACTGGCTGTCAAGATGATCAGCTGCTCATTATCACGAACTTCGCGACCCAAGAGGCATCTACTCGCTGTCAAGATGATCAGCTGCTCCAGCTCATACTTTATGTCCACTACTCCGCTGTCTCCCCACTTTGAGAAGTAATCCTGCCCAGCACAGATTGAAGACAAGAATTAACACCATAGATATCCCTACACTATGTATATTTTTTCTAGAACAAGGTAAAGTACACGAGTTAAAAGTTCCAAACAGTTGTTTGTGTGTTTAGTTAATCAGTAAACAACACAAGCACTACATAAAGGGTTCATGCACTGGTAAGTCACACTTCAAACGAAAACTAGTACATTAGAGTCACATCTCATATTGCTTCTTCCCTAAGAATATAGAGCATCTTTTCTTACGCAAATGTAAATAAACTACTAAACATGTTGGAGCGGATTAGATAGACAATCAATAAGACCTTCAAAATTCCAAAAATAATGATGATATTCAACAATTTCAACCCAAAGACTTACCTCTGCTTCAGTAATCATCTGATCCACATATCCCTTAAGTTTATTCGCCCTCAGAGCCTCGGTGAAAAACCGGAACTGCTCTTGCCTTACCGAGTAATCCACATCGAAGACAACTCCGGGGCCGAAAGTGGGCACATTGAACTGGTAGACCTCCTGCTGGCTCAGATCAGACTCTGAGGCCTTGAAGAAGTGGGCAGAGACCTCTGGACCAATCAAGAAAGTGATGTTCTTGTTCACAAGGTTCAAGGTGAACACACTCCCGAGCTTTGGGTACTCTTCACGGAGCATCACAATGGGACCCTTCAAGAAACGGAGCAGTCCCCCAAGTAAAGGCCACGCCTTGACCACCGGAGGAAGACGCTTTCCGGATCGAAATGTTAGGAGAACTGAGATAAGCTTGGCCACCACTAGAGTGGCCAGAATCAGCAGACCCCCACTGTAAAGCTTGTTATCCACATCCATTGTCACTCTAATTAACTGTAAAAATTGTAGAGAATCAACAGCTTTGCAATGACCACTGCCACTAATTCAAACAAAAAAAAAAAACAAAACAAAACAAAAGTTTTACGAATTTTCAATGGTGGATTTCGATGAGATCTAAGTTTGAACACAGAGCAGAACAATTTATTGAAAAGAAAGATGGGTTTTTCAGGGCAAGCAAACAAGGAGTGCAAAAGAGAAGTAGAATCTGAAATAGAAAACCAATGCAAACAATAATGTATCAAAACACATCAAAATTTTGAGTAATCAAGTAAAGCAAGACACTAAAACTACTAGTTTCAGAGCAAGAAATGGAATTATACCTGGATCTCTCTAAGACCAAAAAATAAAAGTGCTTCACTCCTTCACGGGCCGGTCTTATTATCTCTCATCCTTTAAATTAATATCTTAATATTTTTTAGTTTTTAGTTTTTAACTAAAGTCCAAAATTATATAATATGCCCAACAATATACTAATTTTTTACTTCCATGCCACTGTCCTTAAAACACGGGATTATCTTCACGGCTTTGTTAGATAATCCTAAATATTTATCCGCGTTTTCTTCTTCCAAAATCCTCTCTCCATATATTTGGTTTTGGTTTTTAAATTTTGAATTTTATTATTTGTTATACTTTTTTTATAAAAATTAAATTTTAATTAATAAAAAATTTTTATGTTACATAATAGTTAATAGAAATTTTTTTTATATAAAAGTCAATGAATTTTGAAATTATATCTCATTTTAATTACTAAACCCAATATACTTTTGAGTAATAATAAGTTAAATTATGAATAAATATATTACTTGTAATTGTGAAATGTTTTATTGATTTGTTTTGGATAAAATTTTGTGAGTAAGAAGAGGGAGCCAGAAAGAAGAGGGACGAGAGAGGGAGAGGGAAAAGGTGATCAAGAAGAGGAAGAAGATTAAGAGAAAGTAGAAAAAGGGAAGAGATAGAAATTAGGATAGAAAAAAGATATGAGTATATTTGTGGCATGACCAATTTTTAGATAAAAGTTAACGGTTTAATTGTCATGGATAATTTAAATACAAAAATGAAGTTTAAGAAGCAATTTGGCAAAGAAGAACAAAATTAAGGTTTTCTTAGTTGTTATTTTTACAAAAACAAAAAACTTCATTGAAAAAAAAAAAAACAAAATTACCACAGAAACTACAGGAATTGTTATATCTTGGTGAAAAAAATGTTATCTAACCTTATATAAGAGAATACACCTCGTCTTTTAGGATAGGCAAAAAGACCATTTCAAAAAGGGACCAAAAAAGTCTTTGGCCTTGAGGATATCGCACTCTACAGATGCCTCAATATATATGAGCCCAGGGAGAATAAATCATGGAGTAGATTATTCTATTTTGCATGTTAGATATTCCTGAACTTATTTATTATTGTTAGATTGCTTAAGCATATTAGATTAATATCTCTAACTAGAGTTAAAGACTCTTTGGCACCTGCATGTTTTTTTATTTTTATATAACACATGACAGATTTGGATGAGAATTGTGAGGTTATATAAGTAGGGATAAAAAGTGATAATACTGATGAAACCCTATATAATATAGTATTGAAGAAATAATTCTGTAAATTATTCATAGCCACATAGTCACTAGCAAGGGCATGCTAGGAGAACAAAAGCAAGAGCATATATGGAGCTAGTCATATGCATCTGCATTCTCGGCCAGTACAAAGAGGTGGGCGGCCTGAAGCACATCTAACATGTCTGCAGGTATCACAAAAGTGAAACACAGTGTTTGGCACTGCCGGTGGCTATGGGGCTGGGGCAGATAGGCAGATAGGCAGATAGGCAGATGCATTTACCGCCAGGACCACATAGTGTAACACATGGAAAGTTTTTGCAGCCACTGATCGATATGAGAACACTTCTTTTTCCGCCTTGGCTTCTGCTCCTCGCAGCATTGACAAGAATGGTACAGTACCTGCATGCATGCACACGATGTTTCGTTATTGATCAATCACAAACTTTTATTCTGAATATCTCTAGAGTTATATCTTACAAGTGGATCGAATGGTGATTATTCACAAATTTAAACGTTATTGTTAAAAGGTTGAACTCGTCAAATTATTAAGAGTTTAAAATGTGTTTATATAACATATGAGTTCTCTTCATATAGATTTTTTTGACTAAAAGTAATCCTAGCTACAACAGTAAACAAGATGCAAGGGAGAGGAATGGTGAGAATAACTCACAAGATGCAATGACCAAGAAGAGGACACAGCTCATGGCAGTGATCTTCTCCATATTTTCTGATTATGTGAGACCTAAGATGAATGTGTATCTCAATGTCTGCTTTGTAGTACAGTGAGAGTCCTTATTAGTTATATTTATAGGGGTTGAAACATATGGCAACAAACCTACGTAAATATAAAATTAAACAGATAATTATCATAATACCCATTTTGGGTTATCTCTTTCTTATATAGTTCACTTATTTAATTGGACTTTTCAGTAGATTCAGATACATTTTATCCGGCCACTTTTTCTTTTTCTTTTTTCTTCAGTCCACTTAATTTACTCCGTCTATTCTCTATTTTCTCTCCGTATCTTTTAGATTTCCTCTCAGTCCACTTAATTTGCTCCATCCTAAAATACCAGACACATCTGATCTTCAGATTTCTCTTTGCAAAGAAATGCTGCAGTGGACCCGTGGTGAGAAGCGAATTTTCCTTCGGCAGCGAGTGGAGGCCAAGCTTGCATCTCTTCTTATGGAAACCAAGGAGTACTTAGAAGCACTAACTCTCAGATCTGGCTTGATCAAGGAAGTGAGAAGGCTAGATCACAAACTTCTCCTAGATTTGTTAGAGAGTAAGCTTCATTTTTCTTTGAGAAATCTCCCTAAAGCCAAGGCTTCGCTTACTGCTGCAAGAACAGCAGCCAATTCTATACACGTGCCTCCCTTTCAGGCTTTGGTCGTATAATTATGAATAGGGAAACATAGATTTGCCAAGTGGGAACCTTCATGCAGAAGTTAAAGGACAAAAAAACTGCATACAATTACCGTTTTTAAGCTTTTAAGGCCTTTAACGCTTTTGAAGATTCTCAGGCTATACTGTGATTGTTACTGTAGATAGTAATAATAAGTAATAATAAGGTAATTGTTACTGTCAGACAGTAACAATAAGGTGATTGTTACTGTCTGACAGTAACAAATACTCTAGATGTAAAAAAGAAAAAACGAGCTTCATTTTTTTTTATGCTATTTTTTATGTGTTATTACAAAGAAAAAAAAATGTAAAATTTATATAAGTTGCTTTATTTTTTAGTTTTTTTGCAAAGTAAGACAGTAATAATTCACAAAAGTACTATAGCACGCTATAATAACGCTGTCTAGTTTTTAAAAAGTGGGCCGGTATGATTATATGCTTCCTTGTTTGGACTTAATAAACAGTAAAAATGTCCAAATAGACATATAAAAAAAATCTCCAAAGTAAATTGTATCAAATTTTTTATTAAATTTTTTTCTATTGTGACTTTTTCATTAACTTATTTGTTTAAACGAAAAGGAAATTAATTACTCAATTCTGGCCATTAATTAGGCCATTAGTTCATATATATATATATATAATTTTATTTTCGTTTAAGGCCATTCATTTCTATTCGTTTGAGGAAATTTTAGGGCCATTAATTCATAGCTCTATAATTATCTTCGATCCTTCCCAAAACCTTTCCTCACATTTAAATTTTGGTAACAATAATACAAAACAATTTAAGATTTTTATAAAATTTTCCCCAAATCAAGTTAAATGGAGGGGACTCCCCAAACATTCAATTAATAGTAAGATTTTTAACTAGAAACCCAAACAAAAAAAGATTTAGAAAAAATTTATCACATATTTATTCAACATATAGCATAGGGTACTTATGGTGTTGGAGGTTTGGTTCAATGGATGGTTGAGGATGGTAGTGAATAAATATAGTCAACATCTATTTTAGATATGTGTATATATATATACAACAAGGCTCTATTGTGGGATTCTCACAAATTAGAAGTTTGTGGGATCCCCCTTATGAGGCCCACACAAGTCATTTTATATCAATCCAAACCGTTCATTTTTACATCTTTATTGATTGATCATCCTTACAAAAAATTAGCCAAATTGGAAATCATTTACCTATCTAACTTTAATCAAACAAATGGACGAACCAAATATTTTCGAGGAAATCGTCCATTTGTTTGATCAAAGTTAAATAGGCAAATTGTTTCCGATTTGGCTAATTTTTTGTAAGGATGATTAATCAATAAAGATGTAAAAATTGAGCGGTTATGATCGATACAAAACGACTCGTGTGGGCCTCATAAGGGGGATCTTACAAATTCGTCTATTTGTTTGATCAAAGTTAAATAGGCTAATGATTTCCGATTTGGTTAATTTTTTATAAAGATGATCAATCAATAAAGATGTAAAAAATAAACGGTTCGGATTGATATAAAACGACTTGTGTGGGCCCCACAAGGGGGATCTCACAAACTTCTAATTTGTTGGAATCCCACAATAGAGCCTTACTGTATATATATATCTCATATTTATGGGATCCTTTATGGAGGTGCATTCCATATAGTATTTAAACGATCCGAATTGTCTTTTTTTAAAGTCTATATTCAAAGATAATACTTGTAAAATATTATGCAAATCGGAAACCATTAAGCTATCAAACTTTAATCAAATAAATAGATACATAATATTTCGATAAACACTTAAAATTGTGATCATTTAATCAATGGTTAAATGAATTTTGATTAATTTAATTTTTTGCTAGCACAATCTTTCAATAAAGACCAAAAAAGTAAATGGTTTCGATTATCGATATACAATGTGTAGTGGGCCCATAAAAGATCCACACTTGAAGGTGCTTGTATATATATATGATATGTATATATTTTTTATTTTCTAATAATAATTTTATCATCATAATTGCCAGTGCTATATACTTTCACTTGTTTAAATTGTTTTTTGCTTTTTGCTCATGTGTTCCTTTTTAAGATCTTGTGAGTATGCCGGCAATAAATAAATATGAGTGAAATTATGTTGGGTAATATAATAATATTTATCTATCACGTATTTATTCAACATATTGCAATGGGTACTTATGGTGGTGGAGGTTTGGTTCAATAGATGGCTGAGGATGGTAGCGAATTAAATATGGCCAACATCTATTGTTGAGATATATATATATGCCCCTTTAAGTATCATAGGAGTCCCTTACATATAATTTTTAAATAATCCGAACTGTCTATTTTTTAAGTTTATATTCAAAGATAATCCTTGTAAAATATTATGCAAATCGAAAAATATTAAGCTATCAAATTTTGATTAAATAAATAGACGAACAAATTATTTCGACAAACACTTGAAATTGTAATAATTTAAATTACAATTAAATAGTTTTTTATTAATCTAATTTTTATAAGTATAATCTTGCAATGGAGACCAAACAACTAGAGGTTCCGATTATTGAAATTCAATATGAAGTGGGTCCATAAGGGATCCCAGAAATGAGCGTAAATATGGAATCTCACATTTAAAATGGTCTGTATATATATATCTGAAATTGTGTTGAGTAATACAATAATATTTATCTATCACTTATTTATTCAACATATAGCAAAGGGTTATGGTGGTGGAGGTTTTGTTCAATAGATGGCTCATGATGGTAGCGAATAAATATAGTCTATTTTGAATATATATATCACTATCTTAATGTTGTTTCTTTTAAGAGAAAGTGAACAAGACGATTTTATATATAATTCTTACATATATAATGTAGTTAAGCATGACTCTCTGTCAAAAATTGGCCAAAATATTAAGAGCTTCTAATTCTTCTAGTATGTGTATTTTACTACTATTAATACAAATTATATTCAGCATATGATCACATTACATAAGCGTATACATAGTACATACTCATAACTTGAACGAAGTTGTAGGCGTTTGTGTTAAGTCCAATTAAAATTAAATTCTATACATCCAATATGCATTGCTCTAAACCATTAATCTTACCTCTTTGTGTATTATATCTCTCCATTTTACATGCGAGTTTTGGAGATCATGTTGTAGAGCATACATGTCTTAGTGAGGTAAAACTTCCAACGAACGGGAGTTATAGGTTCAGCTTGAATGCATTATTCCGAGAATTACCAGTTCGTTCTCAAGGATATTATAGAAGTGGAAAGAAGGGTTTACGTATAGGAATGAAATCTGAATATGTTTATGGATTTAGGCAATGTTGGAGGCCACTTTCCCACAAACTTTGCATAATTTGTGTGAATGCAGCAATCAAAGAGCTACGCAGCCGCTGCCCTTATAGTGAAAGAGCTATAATTTGGTATAATGGCTGCCTTTTAAAATACTCAAATGTAAATTTTATCGGTAAAAGTGACACCATCAACGGAATTTATAGAAAGAATAACTTATTAGTTAATGGTGATCCCGTGTTTGATTACAAAGTTCACAAGTTGTTAGCAAACATATGTAATAAAACTTATGTTAGTCACGACTTGTTTGCTTATGGGAAACAAAAACTTGGGCTATCCAATAATGATGATTCATTTCTTTATGGTGCGGCTCAATGCACTAGAGACCTTTCTCAGACGGAATGTAAGAAGTGCCTTGATGTAGAATTAAGTGGACTTTTAAAGGAAACTAGTGGAAGAAGAGGAGGCCGTGCTTATTATGGGAGTTGTTATCTTAGATTTGAACTTTACCCCTTTATATATGGTTAGACTGCTAAGACAATGTATACTAGCCTCTCTAAAATGCTTCCGTGCATGCAAGAGGCACTTTCTATTGCACCTATATTTTATCATTGCTGATATTATAAGTTATTTAAATTCATGTTGAAACATGCGTCCAAGGCTTTTTTTTTCAACTGTGTATTCGCATAATACTTTTTTGAGAAAATTACACCATTGTTCCAGTAATTTATGAGCTAGTTACATAGATGTCACAAATTTTTTTTTTTGCTCTAAATTGGTCCACTTATTATCTAATGTTTTCCAATCTCGTCCATTTTATCAAAATAGTGTAAATTGCTATTAAAATGAACCCCTAGGTCATCTCCCCCGACACCACCCAAGGGATTCTGGAGGTAGCAAATTGCAATCTAGATCGTCTTCTTCGTCACTGGAGTTTTTCTCCCCCAACTGCGGGAAGCCAGGCCTTGCGATCAGAGATGACATGGCTCCAGCAAGGAGCTGAGAGAAGGACTTGCACTCGTCGCTGTTGGAGAAGAAGCTGGAGACGAGTCATAAAGCTTGGGCTCCCCAAGCCCATCCCTCTAGTTATGCCCATACCGATGGTGTTGAAGAGTGTTTCAAAAGAGGTGCATGGTGGAAAGGTGATCAAAGACCGCAGAAGAGCTTCAGATTTCAACAATTGCAATGATGTGGATGGCGATGGCTTCTCTTCATTCTCAGGCATTTGATCGAAATTAAAGAACCCAAAACCAACGCGAAAAGCTTCAAGTAACTCTCACTCTCTTTTTGTCCCTAGTCATCCATATTATTTTGACAAAGTGGATGAGATTGGAAAACATTAGATAGTAAGTGGATCATTTTAGAACAAAAAAATTTTATGGACCACTATAGAACTAGCTTATAAATTACTAGTCGACATTTTGATCGATTTCTAGTCTACAAAATGGTCTCAAGTTGGTCAATTTGTATGTGCTACAACCACCCCAAATGAGAATTTTTTTTTTTGTCTTTGAGTAAAATACACTATTGGTCCATAAACTTTACTAATTTTTTCAATAGGGCCATCATTAAAATCTAATATTGATCCAGTTATTAATTAACGTGGCTCAAATTGGTCATTTCTATTTATTTTATCTTAACTATGGTTTATTTTTATCATGTGCTGCGCACAAGGGTCCAATGGGGTCAATGAAATACCCATTTGCCCTAAAAAAAACCATGTATGCAGCATATGTTGAAAATAAACAATTGTTGAGATAAAATAGACCTTAATGATCAATTTGAGCCCTGTTAATTAATAACTGGACTAATATGAAACAAAATTTTAATAGTGGATCAACTTGGGAAAATGGATAAAGTTCGTGAATTAATGGTGTATTTTATTCTTTTTTTTTTTTTTTTGTTGAAGATCAAAGATAGTTTTGTTCGAAAATTGGCCAAAGAATTATNCCAACTTGGGAAAATAGATAAAGTTCGTGAATCAGTGGTGTATTCTAGGGGTGGGCATCTCATTCCATAATACCGTTACATACCGATTCTATATCGTTCTGTGTCAAGTTTCATATCGAAAAATGATACCGATCCTTATACCATACCGTACCGATCTTAAGTGGCATGAGAATGGTTTCACTCTTTCAATACCGACCAATACCATATCATACGGAACATTAATTAAATTTAAATTTAAATATTTTAATTAACATTTCTATATAAAAACTAAATAAAAATATAGTATGGTAACTTAATATATACTATAATTCATCGTTAATTAATAATTTATAATTTTATATCATATCATAATATTATATATCATAAAATATTTAATCCATAATGCTAAACACTATACCCTAATTGACTAATACTATAATTCATAGTATTAATTGCATTATAGTATGGCAAGTTGGTATATACTACATACTATATAGTATACTATAATTCATACTTTATTTATATCATATCCTAATACTATGATATGGTATAATATTAGTAAATTGTATCTATTATATCTCATACCCAATACCCTAAGATTTAGGAAATTATGATATAGTATAAAACATATATTATAGTATCTCATGCCCTATACTAATTAAAACATATGTAATAAAAAAAAAACTCCAAACCCCAAGATTCAAACTCGAATTCAAACCTCAAAATACTCTAAATTTTGAACTCCAAAATCTCAAACCCGAAAATACCCTAAACCATTAACTCCAGAGTCCCAAACCCCAAACAAACCATTCTGGCATTCTATTTTTGTGTTTTGTTGCAGCTTATTATGAATTTATTAGAATTTGGGCATTCTGTTTGTTAAATTTGAATTAGAATTATATATGAACTTCTATTTTAGATTGTTAAATGTTGTTTTAGGCTTTTGGCTAAAAAAAGCAGGTGGTTAAATGTTGTTTTAATTGAAAAAAAATGTTGAATGTTTTGGTTTTGGCAAAAAAAAGTTTAAAAGATTAACATCATGACATACCATACCATTTAATACCAAATCCGTAAAACATCGGTACGATAAAGTTCCATTTTTCAAAATGTCTATGCCATACTATACCATACCATACTATTTAAAAATTGTTAGTATGGGATAGGTATGAAATTCATACCGTTCCATATCATACCATGCCCACCCCTAGTGTATTTTATTATTTTCTTCTTTCTTTTTTGTCGAAGATCAAGAATATTTTTGTCCGAAAATCGGCCAAAGAGTTATTTTTGTAAGACATAAATATTATTTTGCTCCTAGACTACTGCATTTATATGAGTTTGCTCACCAGTCTTCCAATTTGAAAAGAAAGGTACTTGACCTTCAACTTTGCCAATTGAAATAATTTTATGAATTTGCTCACTTTTCATGCAAAATTTCATTCACACAGTCAAATCCCATTACAATGAATACTTAATGAGAGAAAAATAATAGTTACTTGCCCATCATTTATATCAATTTCCCGAGTAAATTGACTGAATTACTTCAATTACCGAATATCAATTTATCGAGTAAATTAGTTGAAGTATATTAATTTTTCAAATTAAAAGAATGAGAAGTAAGGTGTTATAAGTGTAATAATCCAGATAGCCAAATAACAATTATTATTTTGTCATATTTTAAAAAATGGGTTATAAAAGACACTTGCCTTGCCAAACAGATCACCAAGTTAAATTTCCCAAAACAAAACACAAAAAGTGGTGGCATGTAGTTCTATTGCGGACCCTTGGAATTCTAGGCTTAAAGCTCCAGCACTGATGATGATAGACGAAGTTGATTATTTTTAATCACACTAATTAACTCAAAGCTTGTCGGGTTCGTGAACTTAGTTAGATATATATATCAAAATATATTAGATCTATTATGTGCGAGAGGACAGATGCAGCTAGAGATGGAAGACATAAATGTTTTATATACTAATAATATTATTATCGTATACATAAATGCACACAATTCTCCACCAAAGATAGCAACCACAAATTTGCAGAATCAACTATTTATTAACTATATATAATATTAACTAGCTTGATCATGCAAAATAAACTCATCATTCTTAGGAAACAAGTAATAAATTACAGTAGTCATGAGCTTCATTGTGCATGCATGGGCATTGTGATTAGTCCTTTACATTCAAGGACTAATCCTCTCCCCCAATATCGTTTGATAATATATAATTTAAAAGTTCACACTTCCTTAAAGCTGTTATAAATTCCAATAGAATCTAATAAAAGAAAAAGACTGAAAATGGAAGTTTTGCATAAATCTGCAAGATTATTATTAGGTTGAATCTATAACAATGTATAACAATGGCTATGTACAAACAATGTAATATTTTCACTCGTCTCAAGTAGCATAAGCTACTTGACATTTATAATCAGCTTCTAGTTTTCCAGACATTACTTATAAATCCTCTTCCTCAAATACAAGATCGTTGCAATCTTGACAAACTCATGCATTTAAGAACATCCTGGATATCAATTCAACCAGAACCGCCTTGCATACATGCACAAAGTGCCTACAAACCAACCTAACATAGCACAAAGAATGGCAATTCTCTGTCACTGTCTTTCTCATGATTTGAGACTAGTTGCTTGGAAAGTCTGCTTTTGGAATGACTTTTTCTTCAGTGTGATTTGCAAATGTGACCCTTGGTTCGTGCAAGCACTGTATAGGTAAGACTCATTATGCTTAAATACCTAAATTGGGATGACAAAACAACAAAAGAACTTCATATAATACTTTCTTACAGAGTGTATATGCTGGATACTTACTGTGACTCTGCAGTGGATGTTGAGATCATAATTCATTTCACCAAGACGGTTCCTTGCAAGGTCTTCTGCGGCATATGCTTTCCTGCAAGCTTCTTTAACCTGAATAAATATAAAAGAAATTTGTGATTCCAATGCGAAAGAACACAAGCACAGCAGATACTTTTGATTAATCTTTGAGAATAAAGTTTAGTGAAAACAATAAGATTGTAAAATAAGTTACTTTATGATTAAAATTTTCAAAAGAGAAAATGCTACTTGTAAAAAAGACAGATTTCATAACCAAAAGATCCTTAGTTTCTGAAAAGAAAAGTAATGACTGCTATTTTTAGAATAAAACTATCCAAAAAGCCTAAGCATTTTGATTCTACTTCATGCGAAAATAATTCAAAAAAGAAGGTAACATTTTGAGCAAATGTAGATTAGAAGTTGTTAAATTTAACATCATCTAAAAAAGAGATTCAAGGATTGAACTGGGCATGTAAATGATACACCCCAATATCTAATTTTAACTGGCCGGTGTAACTGCTCTTCAAGTTTCTGGATGTTGAATCGTAAAAATTCAAAAAAAAGAAGATAAACATACAGCCCCATAGTGGAGTGTCCAAATAAAGTTAAATTCCTAAATGGATGAGATAAGTGATAAAAATGGAGGAAATCTCACGTTTAAAAATGTGGGAGTCTATCAAAATATTTTATCCCTAAGTGTGATCACCATTTAAATGTGAATTTTGGATGATCACATCCTCATCTCTTTAGACCTCTAGTGGTCTCTATAAATAGAGCATGAGAGGTTCAGAGAGGAGAGAGAGGAGAAAAGAAGACACCGAAAAGCTAAAGAAGTGGAGAATAGAGAAAAAAGAAAATTCCTACAGAAAAAGCCATTGCTGCTGTTCAAGTTCAAGGTAGAGCTCGTGACAAGGTGTTCTCTTCTAATAGGGGAGTTCTGATATGAACTCCTCACAAAAGTTGATCTCTTCAAATGAGGGAGTTCTGATCTAAACTCGCCACAAAGTTGTTCTCCTCAAATAGGGAAGTTCTGATTTGAACTCCCTATAAAAAATCATGTTCTCCTTGATATGGGGTTTTAATTAACCCTAACCTCCCAAAAAATCATTTGGCAACAACAAAATTCTCTTTTCTAAGCCAACAAAGAAAACAATTAGATATAAAGCAAGGCCCGTGAGCATTGCATTTCTAAACGGTTGTCCGAGAACAACATTTGGATTTTATATGAATCCTCTCAAATTGATGCTTACGGGCATCAACCTGGATTTATTATAAAACCATTCAAAATTGTTGCTCTCGAGTATCAATCAAAATTACAAAATATGGGAAGGGAGAATAAGTGGCAAAAAGCCAAGAAAACAAACAAGAGAGTTGCCTGCTCTCTGCACGTCATTCACAAGATGAAAGCTCTCACCTTCAAGAGTAAAGTATAAATATAAAAAAAAAGTATCTCATTCGGCTGGCACTCAAGCTTGATCAAATAAAAATATTGTTCACACTATTTCAAAGTGGCCTTTCCTTCTCAAAGTCTCGGCAATGGGGCATAATAAATAAACTAATATTGCAGCACTTTTGCCGACCAAAGACAAATTAAGAGAGGAAGAAATGGGATTTTGCTGACCCGTGATTTTGTTTCAAAGACACAAGGCTCTTAATTACCTTTCAAGACCAAAGAAGTTGAAAGAAGAAACATGTGGCTTCTGCAAGTACAAGTCAGCTAAAAGGAAATATAAAGTTATGTATTGAAGCAATGTGGTTTTACGGCAAGTGCAAACAGAATGTCCAAATTGGACTTTTCATTGTCAAGCTTAATTAAGTTGGCCTTACTCGATCTCAAGGTTCTTAGAGCAACAACAGCCACTCTAAAATCTTGATCAAATGGGCTATTATGGTTTACAAAGCAAAAATAAAAGTGATGAAAATGGCTTGCTAAGTTGTTGACGACGTGAACAACAAATGGGCTGTTGGCTTGTTTGGTTATTATGGGTGTTTCTTAATCCATCATGCCAGCTAGGTTGGAAACCTATTGAACTTGGGCCTGCAAAGGCTAAGATCTAGTCACCCTCTCGTTCAAAATGTCCTAACCAAATATAATGGGCTTATTTACAAAATTAATTTGCCCATCAACATGCCAATTAGCAAAATTTATCGGTATGCAATGAAGTTCAATGGATCTCTCTCTGGTCTTTAGCCCATTAAAAATATAAAGCGTATCAGTTAATAAATAATTAATATAAAATATTTAGTGGGTACAGAACCGAATATATGTTCGCCCATTATTAAAAATGTGTCATTTAACAAATAAATGATACAAATATATTAATGGGTACATTCCTTTAAATCCAAATTCCAAATCATTTTCTTAATTAGTACAAAACCAAGTCTCTCAAATCCAAACTTCTAAATTCAATTCCAAAATGGCACAAAGCCAACCAAATTCAAATTCCTAACGAACTACATCCGGTTTGATCCCGTCAAAGGTATGTAGGCAACCTACTCAAATTTAGGTGCAATCACAACCAAATCAAATCCATTCAAACTCTCCACAAATTAATTCTATAAACAAAGTCTCTGAATTAATTTCTCAATTCAAATCCAAGAGCTTTAAACCCTACCCAAATTACTAAAATCATTTAAATGGGTCACTTACCCATTTAATTCCTGAAAGCCTGGAACTACGTGTGGTTTGATCCCACAAAGGGTACGTGGCAATCTAAAACCAAATCTAAATACAACGGCATCCCAAATCGAATCCCTGGTTTAATTCAACCAA
>QANT01007493.1:0-23796 GCA_003254885.1 Purshia tridentata
TAAAAGCAAGACAACATTACCTATGAAACATAAAATTTTTTTAAAAAAAGTGCAACAGCGGGTTACTTGAATAGAAAAATATTATGATGCCTTGAAATGGCATACTATTTTAAAAACAATTAGTTATAGTTGTTATATATGCAAAGCATTTTTAAAGATGAATATATGCATATTTGAATCATATTTATAAATTTAGGAAAACAAAACATAATATGTTGAAAAGGTGTTAAATCGAAACTCACATTTTCCTTAAGAGGATAATAACACTGATGAAACAGTTTGAGAATCACAGTTGTAAAACCAGCAAAATAGCACCTACAAATATACATTTTTCTATTATAAACCACCACCAAACCAGGGTTATAAACCAAATAATATGAACTGCATAAATTTGACACTCACAATTACCAAAATAAATCATAATCACCAAAAAGCATGGGCATGTTGTGAAATTGTTAAACAACACAAATCATAGTAAACCAACTTGACATAATCAAGCACCAAAACCCAGCAAATGAATAGCCAGATAAAAGAAAATGTTCCGAAGCATAATTTCTCACAGAGAATCTTTACCCACAAAAAGCCATCTTTATCAACATTAGCTTTGGTGCAGGAAAAAAAAAAAGGAACAAATGAGCACACCACAAGTCATAAAGCCACCACAAATAAAAACAACCTTGTAGCTCAATACAGACAAATGAAAAAAGGACAACAACCAAAGCAAAAGAAAAGTTGACATGGAAATTTATCAACCCTACAAAGAAATTAATAAAGAAAACCTAACAAAATGAAATTCTCTTGTAAATCTGTCCATGTGGTTTACTAAGGTATGTGTCATGGTATTTTAATTTCTTTTACTAAGATACCCACCTGAACTTTACTCGATTTGCATGTTACCACTTAAATTAAAAATTAAAGCAAGTTACTCCTTGAATTAAATTTTATTTGCAAATTACCACCTCCATCCAAATCTTCAAGGGTTTTTTTAGTCCATTCATAGAAAAAAACTTGGGTGACCATTACAAGTGGCCACATGTACAACCATTTTTCTATTTCTATTTTTTTATTTTTACAAACTTTGAAAATAAATTAAAAATAGCTCCGAACAGAGGAAAATACACGGAAAATTTTCACATATTCATCTAGACTAGTACTAATTTACTAAAGAGTCAAATTACCAATTTTCCCTTTAAGAGTTTTCAAAAAATTTCAGAAGTCCAAATTTTTTTCTAAAAGATTAAAATACCCTCCATAAAATAAATTTTATAGAATCCCCGTAAAGTCTCAAAAGAATTCAAAAAAAAAAATTTAGAAATTACCATAACCCTATTTTAGAGAATTCTTTCAAGACTTTATGGAAATTCTACAATTTTTTTTGAATTTATTTTCCTCTAAGACCGAAAGGTCTTTTGAGTAGCAAGTGTTCACAAGAAAGGTAGGGTTGGTTTTTAGAAGACCAAGGGTGCAAACCTTATAATTTTTGGAGTTCGGGAGTTTATCATATTAATTTTCAAAGAGTCTAGAATATTTTAATTTTTTGGAAATAAATTTGAATTTTCGAAATTTTCTGAAAACTCTTGAAGAGAAAACTGATAATTTGACTCCATCGTAAATAACTTCTAGTCAAGACGAATCCGTAAGAATTTTTTGTGTATTTTTCTGAATCCGGAACTATTTTTAATTCATTTTCAAAATTTGTAAAAATAAAAAAATAGAAATAGAAAAAATAGATGCATGTGGCCACTTGTAATTGATCACCCAAGTTATTTTCTATGAACAGACTAAAAAACCTTTGAAGATTTAGATGGAGGTGGTAACTTGCAAGTAAAATTTAATTCATGGGGCAACTTGCTTCAATTTTTAATTTAGGCGGTAACATGCAAATCGAGTCAAAATTTAGGTCGATATCTTGTTAAAAAGCCTAATTTTTAATATTTAATTAAACACTTAAAAATAGCAAGCATATGGGGTTTGAAGTATTTCAATAAAAATTTAGGAGATTTGTTCATGTTAAAACCTTAACTAATCCTTGTAACTTTTTTAGGCATGAACAAATCCATGTTCCCATCCATGGTTAAAATAGAATGTCAACAATAAATAGATAGGTTGAGTTGGGCCAAATGAAAAATAATTTCATTCTTATTTATTTATTTATTTTTCAATAAAAAAAATGAACAACCAGACAAAAGGGAAAATAATAGCGGCACTCCTATGGAAAACAACTCAGTAAGGATTAAGTCGAAAATGTGCAACTCAATAAGGTTTTAGAGTTTTGGGTTTAGACTTGTTCCTAACTTCTGCTATATATATTTGCACATTGTTTGTGATTGTTGTGTTGTGGACTTACAAGGCTCAAATCGTTTGAAATACATCAAAACTTGAAACTTTTAGAATAATTCCATGACTGCTTTCTCTTTTTTCTCATGCTATTTTCATTTGATTATTCTCAACTAAATCTTCTTCAACAACCAAAACAAATAGACATGTCAACTTTTAAAAATTTAGATTTTTTTCTTTTAAAGTAACCTATTTAGAAAATGAGGTATGATCAAATTGCTTCAAACCATGAACAAACATGATAACAATCCATACAAACCCCTACAAACCCACAAAATCACCTCATCAATTGAGATTTTCAGCTTGAGTTTGTTTGTTCACAAAATGACTCATTTATACAATGCAAATATCATTAGATTATTTTTCAAAGCAAATATGAATCAACAAAATTTCAGAAATTAAACCATCCTGAAAACTAAGTGTTGATGCAAAACTTTGCTTGGACCTTCACAACACCTTGGATATGTTGGAATGATGGCGTGGATGATCAATCGGCCTCTTTGTATGAGCCAAGCTTCCTGATGGATGAGCCAAGTGATTCTCCTATAGAGAAGAAAATCACAAGAAGTAGTATTGATGTGGTACCAGCCAACTATACTCCAATGGTTAAGTCAGTGAATGGAAAGAAAGTTGTGTTTTGGTATGAATGTGTATGAATAAGTGATGAACAAAGCAAGAACTTGGGAGAAATTAATAGAAGAACAATGCAAATTCTTCTGGGCTTTTCTTGTCAGAGCTTGGGCACTTTGCTCAATTTTTGTGTCCCCTTCACCCTCTAAAAATGCATATATTTATAGGCAAAGAGGTTCATATATTTATTTTAGGGTTTAGGCTTTAATAATGAAGAAATGGTAGACAGTATTGCTATAGCCCTAGCTGACTTGAAGGCATGCCATGCTTCATTTAATACAAATGGGGTTTAAGTGGTTGACATCCACTTGCATTTAATGGGAGCTAATTCATTCAATGCCAAAAAAGGCTTAGACACTAAGTTAAGGTGCAAATGTACCTTCTATCATGTCAGAAACACTAAATGGTGATGGCAACGCGTTCTAACTAGCATGACCAAGGCGATGGGACAAGTTTGGGCAGCCACCATTAGTGGTGGCTGCCAGCTCATTCTAATCATTGAACGGCCCTTCGATTACCCTTGTGAATTTTGTTGGGTGTGGGTGTTGTTGGGTAAGTTTACCTAGACTTGAAAGCTCTTATTTCAATATTGTTTCGGTCACCAAACCGTAACCCGAACCCAAACATCTAAACAAACAAACCACATAAACACAATCCTACCCATTCGTTAAACCGAAACCATTTACCAAAGGGAAATAACCTCAGAACGTTAACACTAGCTCTATCAAAAAGGGTATTCTGGTCATTTCTACTGAACCTCGTATTATCGATTTTGAAATAGGTTTATTGAGTTCTTTGAGTAACTCTAATCCATTTGTATTCGAATTAGAATCGGGTAAGAATAACTTTAGAAATTAACCTTGGACTCTCGATTCAATTGAAAGGCATTTTGGTCATTTCAATTCCTAAACCTTTGTGTCGTCTTACAAAGTTTAACCCTGAACGTTTGAATTGAAGGTAAGGTTTAATTCCGTAAGTTGTAAAGGTATTTGGATTAAGGAAGTTAGGTTTATCTTGAGATGGTTGGTTTTGTATTGGAATTAGGATTTGAATACCTCAAGTGAATCGGTGATGATGGGATGGAAATGACAATTTAGGATTTTCTCAAATGACATATGAGGTCAGGCTGAGCTCTGGAAACCCAGTAGAGGGATCTAGGGAACCTTGATGTTGGATTTGGTTGCATTGAGTAGACTCATGATGTGGATGAAGATATTTTTGGAACCTTCTACTGAGGTGGTGGAGCACCAGTTAGAGTCGAACATGTCATTGTTTTTTAGTCCGAATTAAGGAGTGAATAGACTCATGATGAGGTAGTGGAGCATCAGTTTGAACCGAATAGGTCATGGTTTCCCAATCCAATCTGAGAAGTGAATAGATGATGAGGTGGCGGAACATTAGTCCAAGCCGAATAGGTCATGGTTTCCCAGTTCGATCCAAGTGAATAGACTCATGATGAGGAGCTGGAGCATCAGTCAAAGCCGAACAGGTCATTGTATTGTCAGGCTTGGTTCGAGTCGAGCCAATGACAAGAAGTTGTATGGTAACCATTGATCAATTGGTTTCGACTAGGTTTGTAGGTCAGTCGTCGTGTAGAGAGTGGGAGACCAAGAATTTCTGCAATTTCATTAGGATTGAAGAACACACTCCTACTCCTAACATACACACTAAAAGCAGCCTTGACAATATCACTGGTAAAATTTGAAAAAAACTCATAGATAATAATGAGATTGAAAAAGGGGACAAACAAAGGAAGATCATGAAGAGCATTGAGGTGATAAGTGGATAGAAAGCTCTCAAATTTATGGAACATGTGCAGATTAAAGTCTTCAATGCGATATGGCGCTCACTATGGATAGATTGAGTACTCACTTGGTGACAGAAACGCTTGGCATAGTTGGTGCGAAATTGGTTCAACCCATTGAAAAAATCTTCAAGAGCACAGTCCTCATCGGTTGAAGGATGGAGTCGGTTTCAATTGGGTTGAAGGAAGGAGTTGGCCATGGTGTTGGGCGAGAAGGAAGTAGTTTCAAGAAACCAGAAGAGGGCCACAAAAATGGCTGGATTATCTTTGGTTCGTGTGACGATGTGAGGAGGAAGTATAGAGAGATGTTGAACAGAAGAGAAAGGTGAGGGGGAAGGACCTAAAGCTGAAAGGGGGGTCAAGGGTCCATAAGAGAGAGTAAAGGAAATAAAAGAAAAGAAGAAGAAGATAGGAAAAGAAAAAAGAAGAGCCAAGTCACAAAAAAAAAAAGGACTGCGCAGTTTTTATGAAAAAAAAACTAACACAAAAGAGAAAGAAAAAGGACAAGTGCACGGGTCAAAGGCTAAGACCAAGCAAGAAAAGCTGAGTAGGACAAGACTTATGCTCGCATGGACCATCACGGGTTCCAGAAAAAAATATAATACGGTAAGCACGAGCCCTCATGATTCGAAAAGTAAGTGTGACTAGGTTGGGCCAAGTGGGGACCCAATAAGAACTTACCAATACATCAAAATGCCACACACAAGGAGGTGGGCCAGGAAAGACAATGATGTGGGCCCAGCCAAAAGAAAAAAAACATATATGCCTATACAAGATGGGACCCGTGGAGATGGGTATGACCAAAACAAAGGATATTCCTCCAAGACAACAACTACCCACATAGGAGCTCACTTCCAATGAACAATATGCTTCACATTTGATTTTTAAATAAAAATAAGACATCAAGTTAGAATGCATGCAAGGATTTTTTAAAAAATTCATCTCACTTGAAGATGTATCAAAAGAAAGATAACACAAAATGTGAATTAGAAATGAGCATACCTTATAATATCAAAACAAGAAAACTTGCATCTTTGCATCTTTTTGAGAAAAAATAGAGACTTATTGATCAAGATGAACCCAGAATGAATAAGAAAAATGAACATCAATTAATCTCTCATTCTAATTTTTAGCAAGACAACCTTTCCAAAAGATAAAAAGACCCATGACACCACAATAATCTTTTTTAATTTTTTTTTTAATTCTTATTGATTGAAAAAATTTATATATTTTAGCATCCATTGAGTTCCATGCCTTCTAGTGGTGGTCTATTTTTTTGACTCTTTACCCTAGTGCATAAAAAACACCTTATCACTCCCTAGGGCCATGACTTCTTTAGTCACACTTCTTGAGGATGTTCAAATGATATAAGTTTAACGTTTGAGAAGGTCACAAGATATAGATTAACTTGAGTGAACAAAGGAGTGCATCAAATAATTATGTGACAAGTGACTAAGAAGGTTCACTTGAACATGTCAATGGCTTCTAAGAAAAGATGCAACTTAGCAAGTGCTTGAAAGAGAGAAAAGATGCTCATGCCAAAACTAACATTATGGTCCTTAAAATCCATTTGAATAACAACAAAAGTGAGACAAAACACATTTATTTGCCACTTTATTATGCAACATGCAAAAAAAAAAAAAAAAAAAGACTTATGAAGTATATGCACGACTAGAAATGGACTCAAGCATTGACACAAATGCCAATTGATTTCCTCAAACCAATATGCTCTGGAGGTTCCATAGCTTTAGTGAAGATATCGGCAAGTTATTGTTTGGAGGGAACATGGTATAAAACGAGCACACCGCTATCAACTAAGTCCTTAATGAAATGGTGCCTAATGTCTATATACTTGGTCCTTGAATGTTGAATTGGATTCTTGGAAATATCAATCACACTCATGTTATCACAATATATGAGAAAAGATTCTTCAACAATCCCATAATCTACCAACAATTATTTCATTCATATAAGTTGTGTGCAACAACTTCCTAAAGCAATATATTCTGTCTCGACAGTTGACAAAGAAACAAAGTTCTATTTCTTGCTATACCATGAAACCAAATTGTTGCTGACATAGAAAGCCCCACCCAAGGTGCTTTTCAAGTCATCCTTGCACCCACCCAATCCGAGTCACTAAAGCCAACAAGTTTGGAGTACTTAGTGTCTGTAGTATACTATAACCCATAATCTAGAATCCCACTACCATACATAATAATCCTCTTAATGGCAAACAAATGGGAATTATTAAGGTCACTTTGAAACCTAGCACAAACAGCTATAGCAAAAGATATATACGGCCTGCTGGCTATTAGGTAAAGTAGGCTACCAATCAAGCTCCGATAAAGGGTATGGTCCACACTCTCACCACTTAGGTCCTTATGATATTTTGAACTTTTGCTCATTCAGGTAGTTGTTACTTTGGAAGATTCTAGACCAAACTTTTTAACTAGGTTTCTTGCATATTTGGCTTGTGAAATAAAGATCTCATTTGCCTCTTGTTTAACTTACAAACCCAAGAAAAAGTTCATTTCACCCACTAAGCTCATTTCAAACTCATTAGACATTACTTCAATGAATTTGTTTACATGAATTATGTATGTGGAACCAAACACAATGTCATCCACATACACTTAAGTAATTAAGACATCACTTTTGAATTTTCTCACAAAGAGGGTCTTGTCAACCGAACCCCTTTGATACCCTTTGGACAACGAAAGAGAGGTGAGTCTCTCATACCAAGCACTTGGAGCTTGCTTGAGTCCATAGAGGGTTTTTCTCAATTTGTAGACAGCATTGAGCATATGAGGGTTCTCAAATCCCTTTCGTTGTTCTACAAAGACGTCCTCATTCAAATAGTCATTCAAAAAGGCTGTTTTGACATCTATTTGGCAAAAATTGAATTTTAAATGACATGCAATGACACACAGCAACATAACAGATTCTAGGCTAGCTATGAGGGCAAAGGTGTCATCAAAATCAACACCCTCTTAGTGAGAATAGTCTTGTGCAACAAGTCTAGCCTTGTTCATAACCACATTTTCATACTCATCGGACTTATTCGTGAAAACCCATTTAGTTCCAATGACATTTATGTTAGTTATTCTTTCTAAGTATGATGGACGGAACCATCGAAACCTCTGTTAAGTGCCACGCCAGATGTATCCGGCGTGGATTTTTTGTTAAAGTGTATGCCACATGAAAAAATAATAATAAAAATTCATAAAAATCAATTAAAAACATTTCTGAAATATTAAAAGCTAAAAATAAAATATAGAAAGATAAAATACAGAAAAATAATAATTTCCCTACCTCTCATCCCTCCCATGTGCATCTTTCTCAGAAACGCACCCACACTCGCTATAGATCTCACCAACCTACCCATAACACCCACCTTTCTCCTTCCTTTTCACCAGTCCCACCGAAAGTGGCTTCGCTAGGAATGGCGTGGATGGGTACGGCAATGGTGACAATTGCAGCTCATTTTTTCATCCTCATTTTCCACAAAAGTGGCAACAATTTCAACAGTGACAACAAACCACAAACTCGAAAACTCCATAGTTTGTCTTTTTCTTCGTGCATTCTCTATAAAATGATAATTCAGTTCTATCCACTATAATTTCTCAACCCACCCCACAATCCCTTCTCAAAATGTCAATATTCCAAATCTATCCCCATTAGATTCTCTCATTTTCCAATTCCCTAACATCCCCAACATCTCTCTTCCTTTACACAAAGCTCTCCCACCTCTCCCTCTGATCCAAACCCAAACCTCCAAACCTAAGATCAGAGCTCAAGCTTCAGCCACTTGCCCTAGGGCTCCAAGATTCGCATCGTCATTGCACGACCACAAAGCTCTCAAAGACACTTCTGAGAGCTCCAACCACGACAAGGAATTGGTAATGACAAAAAAATTGTTCACATGAATCAAAAGTGGGGACACTGAAATTATTATGAAGAGAAATGCTTATGTAGTCATTGACATGTTCACTACCGTTCGTTATTTCAATATATCCAAAAATAAGAAATGCACTTCTGCATTTAATTATGTCGTAAGAAATGTGGAATATATATTATGTGCTATTTTTTTTTCTTTTTTGTCAAATATTATGTTACAACCCGTCCGTTTCAAGCTAAAATGTTTGAATGGTTCAAGACATTCAAGTGATTCTATGGTTTTGTCCTTGTTAGGAAAGTTTAAATTTTAAAAGGGGACCTATTAGAATTCTAAGTCTTTTGACTCAGTCTTTGATCTGGTTGGATAGAGCTCAAGCTCATTAGAGCGTAAGAAGAAACGGATCGCGAATTGGAGTTACGGTTTGAAAGTTATGAGCGTATAAAGTTTGGGGGTGAAATTATAAAAGGAAATTCATTTTTCATAAATTAGAAAAACACCCATTATTAGATTTTCTCTCGCGATTTACCCTCTTCCCGCTATTCCCTTCAGGCCAGAACTTCAACTGGTGTATGGTGGAGCATTCGGCCTCCGATGGCTGTGATTTTGGTTCAATCTTGAAACTCTCTTCCTCCTCTACGCAACCCAAGTGACTGTTTCCCCATTGGACTACCACACGTGGCAGATCAAGCAAAAGAAGCTCACAGTGATGCGAAGTTCCAGCTACCTTCGACGTTGATTGGTCTCAATTCTTACCTTTTTGGATTCCTCGCATCCTAAATTTCAAATCCATTTTCAGATTATTGATTTTCTTGTAGGTTTGAGGAAGTTGAATGAATAGTGCACCGATTGAAAATTGGTCCAACCACTTCCGGCCACTTTTTGGACTCAACCCAGTTGGAAAGGTTGGTCCTCTCTTCAAACCTGTCATTTTGGTGTAAGAATTGTTGGATTCAGAAACGTCGCCGAAAAAGGCATTGTTCACTGCTGTCAGATACTGCTCACCGCCGACGACCGCTGTGTGTGGTGGCCCTAGACATGGCGGCAGCAATTTCTACCCTCGTCTCGATTTTAGGATCCTAACGAACCAACTTTGACTTGTTATTAGTGTACAGGATGTTCGAGAAGGGAAATCGAGCGTTTCAAGCTATCGAACGCTAGATAGCAAACCTAAATCGAACCGGCAACCAGACTTACTCCGACAAGGTGATTTTGGGGCTAAAGATTCTCAACCGGCAAGGTTCATGGTTAGCTTGCCAATTTGTGAGTAGATTTTGTTTTCAAATATATTTTTTAAATGATTTATTTTCTTATACTTTGATATGAGAAATAATTAGAAGTTCTACTAATGTTATTTTCTAAAGGTATCTAGTATATTAAACTCTTGAGTTGAGTTGAGTTATTTTAAGGCATATTTGAAAAAAAGTACGAAGGTTATTATTATGAGCTAACTTGAGTATGTTATCTTTTATTATGAGGTTGAGTTCTAATCTTTAAAAATATTGGTTAGTGCCCTAGTTCAAGGATGAGGTTACATATAGGTCTTTGGGATCCATTGGTTCACACATATAGGTTTTAGGCTACTTGTTCTAGTGTTTTATCTACATACATATTAATGAGGTTTAGATCTCTAAGTAATTGGGTACTTTGGGTCACATGAACTGGAAACCGGTATAGCTGACAACATATCCATACGTGTGTGAATGTCGAAGATAATGGCTACAGCCGAGGATAAGTCTTGGGTACTACAGTGGAGGATTTGAGTATGTTGATATTAGGTATAAATCATATAAATCATTTGAGTTCTCCTTGATAATTGTTTTAACTATATCTTATACTCTTAAGATGATTATTTGATGGGGTTACCTATGGTTTGTGATTTGAGATCAAGATTTCGAATTTGATATTTTAAATTGGGGAATTCAAATTTATTGAAGTTATGTTGATAGCTTGTTTGAAAGAAATGACTTAAAGGAAATGATATAAAGTTATTTTTGTCCACTCACTGAGATTTTTCTCATTAGTTGTTTTTCTAAATGATTCTTCCCCCAAGTAAAGAAGTTCAAGGTCGAACCAGCTAAGCGTTAAACCACTTCTATCTTTTTGAGACCTTCAAGATGGTGTAGGACAAACATTTTTTCTATTCTTAATTTCTGATTAAATTATCCTTGAGGTTTGTGTAACACTTGTAGATATGCTCTGATTCACCCGTTGTGTGATCAGTTGGAGACTTTATTTTGTTGTGGTATGGAATACTAAGTTTGAAAGTACTTGGAGCAATTTTGATTTTACCATGGTTATTCAGGGCATATCATATTTGGTTTTGGTTATGCTTTTTTCCAAAAAAGTTGCCACTACACTATCGATAGGATTAGGGCCATATTGTTAGGGCGTGGCACCTTACAAGATCATTTTGGAGTTTCAGGGTGAGATTTGAGAGCGGTCCCGTCATATTATGTTGTGTGAGCTCGCCCAAACCTTAAAACTATCTTTGTTTCACTCTAATTTGAGCTCTTTGCTTTTGAGGTTTCTCTTGTTTCTATTATTCTTTTTGTTTGTAATGATGAATGCTTACTTTGGTTTGGCCTTGATTTTAAACTGTTTGTGTGGTCACGTTTTGTTTGTAGTACTACTATGTTGTTCTAGGTATCAAAGGCCTGAAAGAAAAAATAAATGAGATAAATATGTAAAAAAAAAAAAAAAAGAAGCTGATAAATGCATAGATGAAAAATCTTTTCAAATTCAAAATTAAAGATTATCTTCAGCATTTCAATTTCAAATGAAAGATCTCTATCTTTTAAGTCTCATATCTCATTAGAAAAGGGACTAAAGCACCAAAAGGCTGAAAAGAAGAGAGTACAGAGTAGAGACAATTTTTGCAATCCAAGGATACTACAAGACCGTTGTTGCTCAATTTCAAGTTAGTGGGCCATGTCAGTTTTCTTTCTTTTATGTGTTGAAAACCTTGCAAAATTGACAAAACCATCAAGACCTTTCTTAAATGCAACGCTAGATGTATCCAGCGTGGATTTTTGTTAACGTGTATGCCAAGTAAAAAAATAATAAAAAATTCATACAAATCAATTAAAAACATTTCTAAAATATTAAAAGCTGAAAATAAAGTATAGAAAAATAAAATACAAACAAAAATTATTCACCTACCTCTTATCCCTCCCTTGTACATCTTTCTCATAAACCCACCCACACTTGCTGTAGATCCCACCAACCCACCCATAACACCCACCATTCTCCTACCCCTTCAATAGTCCCACCAAGAACGGCTTCGCCCGATGGGTGCAGCAGCAGTGACAATTGTAACTCATTTCTTCTTCCTCATCTTCCTCAAGCGGCGAAAATTGCAGTGATGACAACAGCCACAAACTCGAAAACTCCAAAATATTTCTTTTTCTTTGTGCATTCTCTGCAAAACGCTAATTCAATTCTATCCAATCCTCCAATTTCTCAGCCCACTCAAAAATCCCTCCAAAATGTCCAACATCTCTCTTCCCCCACATACAGCTCTCCCACCTCTCCCTCTGATCCCAAACCTAACCCGAAACCCAAGATCAGAGCTGGAGCTTTGCGTGCTTGATTCTAGATGTGGGATTGGGAAGGAGAAAGCTTGTGTGGCACTTCAAGAAAATGGTTGCTAATGGTGCTTGTGTATATTTGCAGAAACCTATTGATGTGAAAGTAGAAAGGTCAAAGAAGCTCTTGGAAAGCCTCAACCGTGGTAAAATTTGGGGTGTTTTTGCTAGATCTTTGTTGATTGTTTTCTTAGAGCAAAATTATTAAACATTTATTCCAACTCTAAGTTTACTCGCAAGTGCACGAATCACAGAGTAGTAAGGGGTGCAAAGTACAAGGTCGATCTCACAGGGAATGGATATAGTATCAATAAACCAACTCAACTTACATATTCGAAACACAAATACACGCACACAGATAAGGGGGTTTAAATTAGGCAGAAAAACACAAATACACACTCTAACATAAGCGCGCACACACACACTTTTATAGCATTGTTAAGCATCAGAATCCACCAAACTATGAATGAGCAACTAATATGATAACATGCAATTTCAAAAGACTACAAACATAAAGTTTGACTACCAAAAGTTTTGGCTATTTCCTTTTGGCGTTATACCTTCCTTATTCATATACTAAAAGCTTATCGGGCCTACTCTAGCAAGTTAACGTGCATGTTCCTAGATAAACTAGGGCAATCACCCATGCAAAATTCATTAAGTTTCGTGAAGATGTCAAACACACAGACCCCCTTTCCAACCAAATGTATACGACGCTATCTTGTGAATACTATTACCACAACCGTTGCTTAAATGGCTGCTTGTTACTTCTAAAATTGTCATCCTTTCGAGCTTATTCAATTTTATAACAATAACTAGATGTTTTATCCCTAAGGTAGCTAGGCTTAAAAGAATCTACAACTAGTGCCATTCTAATAGATAATAGGATTTTATGCAAGTACCATCATCATAAGTCACAAGAAACCATAATTCAAACATTGATCAATAATAGAGGCTTCATCATCCACTCAACAATGCATAAAAGTGATTAAAACATAAAATAGAAAGTAAAAGAACTAACTTTCATTAAATAGAAATAATCAATGAATCCATAATGAATGAAAGAACAAACTAAACTAATAAACAAAAGAAGAAAAACAAAAGATGAAGAATAAGAAAAACCCAAGAAGGAGGCGGCGGCTAGACTTGGGAAAAGCCTAGAAACTTGTAACTAAGGCTAGGGCAACAAGCTAGGAAGCTTGCGCCCAAGCCTTATGGCTTCAACCTTGTGGCTCCCTCTCTCTCTTTCTCTTTGTGAAGATGTGTAGAAAATAAGGTGTGTAAAGATGTAAGATATTTAAAATAATGAGGTAGAGGGCCCTTTATATAGGAGTGAGGAGGCAAGGTTTCCTTGACCCTTAAGGACTAGGATTTGTGGCTCGTAATAATATTTATTACGCTTACTAGGTTTTGCGGCACCATCATAATATTTATTACGCGCGCTAGGGTTTGCGACTGCGTAATAATATTTATTACAGGCCTAGGGTTTCACAAGCGTAATAAAATTCCACACGGCCCATAATTTTGTAGCTGTATTAAACACTGTTACGACCCATTCTTCTATTGTTGCCATGGTCCATTCACATGCTCACTTAAGCCCATCTTCCTTGCTTGCTTGTCTTGAAGCCCAATCACTTGTAGAAGCTTCTAGAACCCTTTGACTTTGACCATACATTTTTTGGTCCCACTAGGAAACTTTGACCATTAGGGTTTCACTTTTCCTAGTCCAACTAGGATTTTAGCTTTCCTAGTTCCAGCATGATTTCTTCAATTTTCCTAGTTTGATCAGGAATTATCCAATTTTGCCTCTTTTGGCTTCTTTCTTCATCATTGCTTTATTTAACCTACAAAACACCAAAGTAAAACAAAAGACACAAAAACGTCTAGTTCTTGCACTCTAGGTTAAGGAGTTAGTATGCAAAAATAGTGTAAATTGAGCACTCAACAATCTTGACCATGGAAGACATGTTAGAATGACACTATTGGGCCATTGCAACATATCAAAGTATATTTTATTATTAGGTGAAAATTTGTATTGGAATTTATTTGCTCTCTCTCCCTTTCTCTTTCCCTGAAACTTTGTTTTGTAATTGATTTTAGTATAAAGGTAAATTTTGTTATAGGTGGCCATGGAGCAATGGTTCTGGGTGGCCATGCAGCAGTGGTTTATAGTTTATTTGATTTTTTGGTGTTATTGCAGAAGGGCAAGGACAAGGATGATGGGGAAGATGAAGAAAAAAGGGTGTGGGTATTTTTTAAGTTTTTAAATTTTTTTTCTTTATCTGTTTTTAATATTTTAAAATGTTTTTAAGAAATTGTTTATTGTTTCTATTTCATATGGCATACACGTCAGCAAAAAATTCATGTTGGACGTATCTAGCGTAGCACTTAACAAGAGATCCTGACGATTTCGTCCATTTTCCAAGGATTTCGATACTTCGTGGATGCGTTTGAAAATTTTAGGCTTTTGTGGACCCACTTGAAATTTGCGTCATAGTTTGTGGGTAAATATGTAATTGAGCCTTAAATAAACAGATGTTATAGGTTCGCATAAGCTAGGGCAGAGCCCTAATAGTCAAAGAATTGTAGTCACAGTAGTGGAAAAGTATAAAATGAATGTTAGAGCCTTCTGGGTATGTGGGTGATGATATCTATAACAAATCCAAACCCCATAAAGTGGTAAGAACCGGTTAGAATAGCTTGACCGTGTAATTAAAAAACCATTATCCCATTCCAACTTGAAATATAAAGGGCAACTTTTCCTAAACTCCCTAACTACTAAAAAACTTTTCCTAATCCCCATTCATTTAGAAACTCTTCCAAAACCCCTTAAAACTTATAATACCTCTTTTACCCTTCTGACACACTCTGACGAGAACTGACGTGTGCTGACATGCTCTGACGCGCGCACTGACGCACTCTGACACAGACTGACGCATGCTTAGTGTAATTGTATTTAACTAAAATTGAAATTGAATTTTAAAAAAACAGTTACACTGAAACTGAATTTTAGAAATACAATTACACTAAAAAATAACTATAAAAAATTACACTTTTAATTTTTGACAAGAAAAAAAAAACTTGCAGGCCCATAAAAAATTAAAAGAAGAATTACACATTAACTAAAAAAACAGTTACACATTCACTAAAAAAACAGCTACACGTACCTTTACTAAATAAAAAATTACACATGTACCTTTACTAAATAAACAGTTACACCTTCACTAAATAAACAGTTACACATTCATTAAAAAACCTAAATTTAGTACACCTTCACTAAATAAACAATCAATTACTGGTTGAGATGCCCTTTAGTGAGAGCATGGTGCTAAGGGCTAGTCCAGCTCTGTCCTATAATAACGAGCCTAAGTTGTCAATCAAATTTTCAACGCAAACAAACTATTGTAAAAGAAGTGTTGTGTATATCCGTAATTCATTAAAATTTCTCAATAAATCATTATGCCTAATTTTTTTGGAAATGGATATTGTTAGTTTCAATATTTGCATTGGTAATTTCCTTGACAAAACAGCTTGTAATCATTTTATATTTAAATCTCACACAAGCTCTAGACTAAGTTAGGAACATTTGAGTGTGCAATGAAGACTACACAGCTAGTTCTAATCTCTCATGCCTAAGGTAATACCCATACCATGCATTTCACGCAACATCAGTTTTTTACAGAATAGTGCATGTTTTGACTAGTCTATGACATATCATACACTGCACGTTTCTGGCACGGGGACTGCACATATCATCTTATATATTTAAGTGATCCCACGTGAGAGTCTTTTATGTGGGTCACTCTCCTACATGGGTATCTGCACCTGTTTGATTTTCTGACTTCTTATGATTGGGCTTTTACTCTCCTCATTTATTCTCCAGCCCACATCATCTTTAATGGGTTTTCATTTTGCACTATTCATCATCTTCCCCAACTCTTTTTTCTGAAAATGGAAACTATCTCAAAATATCTCAGCCCCTTTCACTCACGAATCTTTGGATACCCTTTGGCATATTCGGCTATGTGCTGTCCTGAAAGTTTGTTAGGACTTGAGCCTATCATTGGTTGCCATGTGGAAGGGTGTGTGAGTGCGTGTGTACCCACTGCTATAGGGTACGGGCTGAGCCTTCATTCTCTTTGTCTCTCTCATTTTTGGAATGCTTTTGTGCAGCTTTTGAGCTGAGTGTTTAGAGAGATCAAATGGGTATTTTATTTTTCAAGAGTTGAAAGTTTTTCTTTGAAAATTTTCTTATGTTTATCTCTTGATTTATTTTATCTAAAAACTAAATGGGTTTTGTGTATGGGTTTCAGATTACTTTAAAAGCATAAACACATCACTCAAGCTTTTAGATTTGGGTTTGTATTTGCTTCTTCAAATCTTGTTTGGTTAAAGGAGTTGATCTTGTTAACCCAAAATATTGCATATCACTTTCATATCTAAAATCCACAAGCAAGCTGCAAATGGGTGCTGCGAGTTAATAGGCTAAAGGATGAGCTGCCAGCGACGCAATTGACTCAAAGCTTGTTGGTTGATGGTTGCACAAAGTGGGTATGCTAGCTGCTACTTAACTTTAGAGTAGGTAAATGAGCTTGTGTGCTGATATAGACTTTGTATTGAACCTCAACATATTGGATTGCCCGGTCAACGGATAAGACCCCCAGTTTTTTAACCTTTTGAGGTTTTTCTGGGTGAACAACTTGTGTGTTTCTTCCTTGTGCTTGCTGGGTTTATTTGTCATTTGTATAACTTGTGTTTAACTCTTTGTCATATGCTATCAGACCTTGTTTTATGGTTGATAATATTGCAACTGATGAACTGAATCTAATCTAGCATCACACACCTCACTCTAGTTGTGGCTAGCACTAGGATGCCTATTTTGATGGATCCTTGAGTGCCTAGGTTGTCACTCTTCACTTGAATATTTGAAATGCTTGCTAGTTGTGTTTCTTGGACTGTGCATCTGTCGTGCAGACTTAAGTGTATTTGATTGGTTCAGTCTTGTCAAATAGTTTTGAAATTGGGTCCAATCACTGATCGTTGTTTTACTTAGGCGCTTTAGGGTGTTAAAGCACTTTATACCAAACTTCAGATATACTTTATTTAAGTAAGATTAAAGTGAATATGCCTTAAAAGTTAAAACTCATGCTTCGTATTTTTTGCGGCCATAATCTTTTATGTAATTTGCAAGTCAATTATGCACTTTCGTCTCCAACCCCATGTCAGAGAATAGCTTCTATGTGGATCTCAGTAAGGCATAAATCTGGCAGAGGAAGAAGACCCAAGAAGAAAGTTTACCACAGAGTCCATGAACTTGACAAAGCCATGGACTTGCAGAAAAAGCCAGCCTTAATTTTACAGCTAAAATTTATTATCCAGTCACAAAAACATTGATATCTCCTTCTCAGGGACCTTGAGAAAGAAGTTGGGTTCGTTCAGAAGTGGAACTTCATGGCTATTATAGAAAAATATCCTTCAGTATTCCAGATGAGAGAAAGTGTGTGTGTGTGAGAAAAAAAAACTGATTTTGAATTTTGTATAACCAGCCGCTGTAATAGGTATATTTGAAAAATTGAAAAATTGAAAAAAAAAGGGTCAAAGCTAGCTAAATATAGGTTGACTAGGGAATTTTGGCAGAGTTTAAGTTCATAACAGGGAGTTTTAAGAGAGCTTAATTTAGGGTGGAGGTTATAAGATAACCTAGTTCTAAATAGAGGGTTTATAAATATTTACATAAATATAAATAACTCAAGAAGTGGATTGAATTGTTAATTAGCATGAGTTGTAATTTTGAGTCATTGTCCTAATTTACTTACCTTACCTTGTAGTTTCCATATATCATGGTTTTTGTTATAAATTTTTATTTATACTTACTCGTAATAGAACGAATCTTTGTAGTAAAGGTTTCGTAAGAGCGATATCAAACCTAAGGGAATGTTTAATAAAATAGATGCGCATAATATAGACTTTGATTACTTTAAAACTAACTTAGTTTAGAAAGATTGATTGATTGATTTTTTAAGTTTACTAGACTAGAAAAAATAAATAAATTAAGACTAGAAATTTAGATGCAAGAATTAAAAATAAATAAAAGAGCAATAATTTAAAAGACTAGAAAGTAGGTGCAATAATTAAAAAGAAATAAAATAGCAATAATTTAATGACAAGAAAGTAAGTGCAATAATTAAAAAGAAATATAATTGAAATAATTTAAGAACTAGAAAGTAAGTGCAATAATTAAAAAGAAATAAAATTGCAATAATTTAAGAACTAGAAAGTAAGTACAATAATTAAAAAGAAATAAAATTGCAATAATTTAAGAGTAATATTATTCTTATCATATTTTTATACCATCTTACGTATTATTATTTTACTGGCAGGGTATTTCCTTATTTTTACAGTTTTAATTTTTAATTTTTTTAGTATCCAATGTATGAATGCCATATAAAGTGCCACGTGAGATGATATAAAATTATAGTATAAAAATGTGGTAAGTGTAGTATTGTTGACAATTTAAAGACTAGAAAGTAAGTGCAATAATTAAAAAGAAATAAAAGATTAATAATTTAAATACTAGAACTTGAACAATGGTATAAACACTAAGGTTAAGGTTCTACACCACCATAATTATTACTCTAATAATTTTCTTAGCAATTTTCCACATAAAAGGGCATCTAGAGTCAACTTGATGCTCTCACCCAATAATATTTATATTTTAAGCTCTAAATTAAATAATTGTGGATATTGTTCTTACTTAAAAATTATAAATTTTAAGCAACCCAAGTGAACCAAAACTAAGGAACAACTAAAGTTCAAATAGTTTATATTAAAACAATTGATTACAAAGCAAAAATGAGGAAAGACCTATGATAAATGATATCATGGTGAAAAAAAAAATTATTTCTCATTTTATGAACAAAATTTAGAGTTTGTAAGATTTAAATGGTGAGAAATTAACTAAAGAAAGCTTACTTGATAATTTTCATGGTAGTGCTTTCCCCTCATCTTGATGAGGAGGTTTAGTGACCACCTATAAGTATTAAACTAAAATAAAAGGGAAAAGAAGAATAAAATGACATTTAAACCAGACAAAAATAAATAAAATAATTACTTAGAAGCAAATAAATAAATAAAGGAAGGAGCAGAAGAAAGACATGAAAATCAAACTTTCATTGCATTAATTTAAAAGTACACAAACAAAATATTAAAACTTCCGATTCTCTCTAACAAAATAGCCAAAAAGGCATTTGAAAGAAATCCTAAAAGAATACTAAAAGAGGTAGTAAAAATAAATATAAGGTAAAGATTCCCCAAATATGAGCTAAAAGTTTTCTTAAATAGGCAAGGACTAAGGTTTAACATATTTAAATAAATATATGTTTCAATAACTTATTGTGACACTGTTACAAGAGAGAAAGATGGAGATAGCCAAGGTGAAGGCTGTCACACTGCCACGTGGCATCCAGGGATTCGCTGGGCCATTGATTAATCATAATAAAGAGGAAAGTAGAATGGTGTGCAGCTGCATGTGGTGTGAGTGAGAGGAAGAGACCAACTGGCGGCTTGGCTTGAAGTGCGAGAGAGAGAGCTTGGGAGGCGTGCGCATGAGAGGAGAAGGGAGATGGCTTGCGGGCTCGGCTGGCTCGGCTAGAGAAAGTAAAAAATCACGGAAGCAGAGAGAAAGGAGCGGCTGGCAGAAATGAGAGCTCACCACGTGTCGCAACGTGATTGGCTGGAAGAAACATTAATCAGGAAAAGTCTTCTGGGCTGCCTTCTTTCTTCTCTCGGGTTGGGCCGACTTTTGGGCTTGGGCTGCCTTCCTTCTTCTTTCTCCTTTGTCTTAGGCCTCAGCTATTTCTTCTGGACTTCTCAAACCAAACTCCTACAATAAAAACAAACTTAAATAAAAATCCAAAAAATTAAATTACACCAAATAAATATAACTAATTAAAATTTAAAAGAAATGTAAAAACTATTAATATTCACTAATTAACTAAATAATTAAAATACAAAAGCTATTAAATCACAAGGACTAAAATGCATGCTTTAAGGGTTGAATAAATGATATAAAATGATCAACAGTTTTCTAGACCTAGTCTAATTAGGATAGGCTTAACTTTTTTAATTATTTTAATTATTTTTTTGTCCTTATGAAATTAGGATTGTATTATTATAAATACTTCTTTATGAAGAATAATGAAGTAAGATGAATTCTTTTAACTAAAGCCTGAATTTTGACATGAATCCACTCCAATTAAGGATTCACTCCTACCTCGACTCGGTGACTACAAGCTTAACAAGCTCACATTCCTAAGGGGGAAGATAATTCCTCAAACCACTATAAATACCCTTTTAAAAGGTCAAACCAAGGTAATCTACAACAACTCCAAGCCTACTAATCGAATTTTATTCAAATAATTTATTAACTCAACTATCGGAGGGTCTTTGGCCAACACCACACCAATGTAATCTCAATCCCAAGAGTTTTTTGTGGTTATTCAAGTCAATCAATAAAGTGTCAATTTTATGTTTAACTGACAAAATTGACCCCGAAATCTATCCTAAATCCCAAGATAGCCCTGTGGGGCCCCATGTCATGTAGACACAAGGCCATTTACTCGAATTTCCCTTGCACAAAAACATATGAAAGCAAATCAAAGAGAAAATTCTATTAAAAATTTGGCAGAGTCTTCTCTAAAATTTTGACTATCTCAACCTGTCGACAAAGAAACACACTTCTAAATCATTTCAGCCACACCAACCACAACCAACAAGGGTCTCTCACCCGTCCTAATATAATAATACAACTCATTCATCGTCTTCAATAGGTTATCAAAGCCATAAAGTTTATACAATTAATTACAAGCGGGACATTATGCCTACAAAGTCCACAAGATGAAAACAAAGAAACTGTGAGGAAAACCTCAAAGAGTGGACATAAAAATAAATAAATAAAAATGAATACATTTTGCAAATCATTTTCCAAAGCAAACTGTATTTCTTATAATACTTCTAGTTTTGAAATCCCTTAGTTTTAAAACATTTTCGAAATTTCTCTCCAAGAAAGTCAACAAACTAATCCACCTGAGGATTTACATTATTCAAGTAAGCATGAATATTCAAAAATTCTTTCATACAACATGCAAGATACAATTATTAAGTATAATATCATGCCAAGACATATAATAATGTAATTAACCAAATCCTCTAGCAAAATCTATGAAAACTATATATCTCGAGACTATGAAAATAGAATTTCTAACCCGTCACAAAACATTTCATTTCAAGATAGGCCTTAAGAATAGAAAATTATATAAACCAACATAATCACTGTTTATAGAAACTTATCCGTAAAGCATTTAGCACCGGGCATTTTCCATGAAATGCCATTTGAAACATAAATGGAATATTTAGAAATAAACACAAATGCTTATTTAATCAACAACTCATAAGTCATGATTTCTCAAGTCAAAGTCATCTTAATAAATATAGAATAAACTGTTGAAATTCATAACATTTCCACAAATAAAGTCCAACTCACCATTCATGACTGGTGCTAGCACTTCAAGCACTTCTATATAAAAACAATATTTGGATCACACCTTTGGGGTATCTCAAGGTCACTCCATCTCTCTAAATTACAATTTCTACAATGCTAATGCATGATCAAAACGGTTTACATTTTAGATTACCTATTATAGATCAATTATGCAAAAAATTAATTCAATTAAAAATCGTTTGGTTATATAATTTTATCAATTAGATAGAAAAAATAAATGGTTTCCAATTAAAGAGTGATTTTTTGAAATCGTTGATTTTTTCTATTTAATTGACAACAATTATATAACTAAACAATTTCCGATTGAGTTGATTCTTTGCATAAATAATCTATAATAGGTGATCTAAATTGTGAACGGTTCCAATCATGCGCCAACATTGCCGAAATTATAATTTTAGGGGATAGGGTGGCCTTGAGGTGACCTAAATATTGTTCTTTACACAAACCACTTAATTTTTATAAAATAACGTTACTAAATAAAAACGCTTTTAAGAAGCAGTGCTAAACATGTGCTTTATTATATTAGTGAGGTGCTATCTATCTAATTATTAATTAGTGAACATTTTTTTAACTGTATTTACTTTCAGCATGCATTATATTTTTTCTATATTACATAAAACCTATTATATAATTTTATTTCTTTCAATATTTTTTATTAATATAGTAAATAATATGTTATGTTAAATAAATATGTAATAAAATTTTATTCACATCTTTTGTATTTTGATAATAAATTCATTGACAATATGTCTACGCTGGTTCAAATCCAGCTCGGCCCAATAATTTGATATGAAAAAAAAAAATCCATTACTTTTTGAGAAAATCACTCAAACATCCATTTTCAGCTTTCTAATATCTATTTAAACCAGATTTTAAATTATATTTTCAGCCGGTCCAATTACTTTCTTGCCAGCCCATTTATTTTGTTCCCCTAGCCCAGTTCTTTTTCTTTCCGTTTGTCTTCGTCTAAACCGTCTCTCTCTCTCATTGCCTCATTTCTCGCATTTCTCACTGTCTCTGTCTCTCTCTCTCAATTTAGGGTTTCTTCTTTGCTCAGATCTACCACCTCCGACCACCATCATCTCCTCTGCTGGGATATTTTCTCTTCTCTACTCGAGTTTCTTCTCTTGGCTTCCAGATATGTTTGTTTTCACGGATTCTGGTGACTAATCTTGATATATATGTTTTGATCTGTGATTAGTGATCTAATTAGTGACGGGCGAATGTCCAAAATTTCTGTAATTTTACACATCTGTATGCACATATGTATATAAATGTCTCTCACCAGTATACAGATTTTTTCTTAAATCTTAATCATGCTTGTGCGCTTTTTGGGTTCTGGGACTCAGGTACAAGAGCTGTCTACTGCTGCTCTTTGGGTATCACAGGGTGGTGAAAGAGAATCAAAAACTATACAATTTGGTTCAGGATTTGAAAGGTTGGTAAATTTTTTTTAACACAAATGTCAGCTATGCTCATCCTATTTGGGTGATTTCTGGGTATAAAAAAAACTGTTATACAGAGCTAGACAATACACTTTTATATTCTACTATTAGATCTCTATACAAAAAATTAACATCAGTGCCTCCTTATTTTAGAGATTGCAGTATATTATGGATATAAGCTTTCTTATATTCTAGTGAGCCTTAAACAGTTACATTACTGAAGTGCTGTCTTTGTTTTCTGTAGCCTGATTGACACTAAGGAAGAGTTTTTTTGTTGGCATGTGTGATTAAGTTATCTTATTGCATATTATGAGCAGAAATTGGTAATAATTGATCATAAACAAACCCTTAAATTTGCATTCAATTAAGCTTTTTCCCCCCTTCCTGGTTCAGTTTCGACCTTTGGAGTTGTTTTGGACATGGTAACAGAGAGGTGATTTTTTATCTTTTACTCTCTCACTCTCTGACACACACACACACATGGACAAGAAAATAGAAACATGTACTGATTTCAGGTATTGCTTAAATGATTTCGTATT
>QANT01007494.1:0-44198 GCA_003254885.1 Purshia tridentata
CAGGATCACTCCGGTTTCCAGGGTGGAATTCGGGGTGGGTCTTGTCAGTGCTTCTTCATGTCTTTCTTACCAACCAAGCACGTTTTGATGCAAGTTGGATAAGAGTAGACTGAGTATGCACCGAAATGACGTTTTAGTTCTTTCTTAACACGAAATGTGCTTCTGGTGGGCTAGAACATTAATCCAAGCATGTGAACTTGCTTCTTGCCAACCGAGCACATTTTGGTGCATCTTTAACCAAATTGTACACAGTGTGCACCGAAATGACGTTTCATGCATTTTTAACACTCAAAGTGGTTCATTTGGGCTAGAAAGCTAATCTAAATAAGAGAAAGTGCTTGCTCATCTCTTTCTTTCCAACTGGGCACGTTTTAGTGTAATTTGGACCAAGTTAGACTGAGTATGCACCGAGAAGACATTTTTGTTCTCTCCTAACACGAAATGTGTTTCTTTAAGGCTCGAACGCTAATCCAGGCATGAGAAAGTGCATTCCCATGTCTTTCTTGCCAATCGGGAACGTTTTGGTACAATTTGGACCAAGTTAAACTGAGTATGCACTGAAAAGACTTTTTTGTTCTCTCCTAACACGAAATGTGTTTCTTTAAGATTAGAACACTAATCCAGGCATGAGTAAGTGCATCCCTATGTATTTCTCGCCAACCAAGCATGTTTTACTGCAACGTTAGCCAAATTTGACTCAATGTGCACTGAAATGACGTATTCGTGCATTCTTAACACCTAAAGTAGTTCAGTTGGGTTAGAACGCTAATCTGAATATGACAAAGTGGTTCCTCATGTGTTTCTTGTCAACCGAGTACGTTTTGGTGCAACTTTAACCAAATTGGACTAAGTTTGCATCGAAATAATGTATTCGTGCATTCTTAGCACTTAAAGTGGTTCTTTAGAGCTTGAATGCTAATTGAGACATGAGAAAGTGGTTCCCTATGTCTTTCTTGCCAAGCAAGAGCGTTTTGGTGTAACTTTAATCAAATTGGACTCAATGTGCTCCGAAATGACATTTTCGTGCATTCTTAAGACCTAAAGTGGTTCTTTGGTGTTAGCATGCTAATATCGAGACATAAGAAAGTTTTGATGCAATTTGGACGAATTTGGATTGAGTATGTACCGAAATGATAGGATTTGGAGAGAGAGGAGAAAGAGAGATGCGGCCAACCAAAGGGAAGAAGAAGCCTCGCCTTGCCATGCCTTGTAGTCGCCACCATAGGAGAGGAGAAGCCTTGCCTTGCCTTGCCTTGCTACCGCCGCCACCACTACTACCTTGCCATCGTTGCCGCCGTCGCTTTACGTTGCTGCCACTGCTTACTCTCTAATTCCTTCTCTATTTGTTTTAGTCTTTATCATGCTTTTAATTATGTTTATGTTAACTATGTCTATCTAAACTCACTGCTAGGGCTAGGATAAAGTCCTAGTTATGCTACCCAATTTTCCTGTGGATCGTTGAAGTTTAATACATGCATGTTTATGAATCGTGGATCTCTGCTTTGATTGACCCTATTTGTGTGGCACCTTTGACTGATCTGAAATTTCCCAAATTGATCCCAAATAAGCCTAGAGGGGAGTGAATAGGCTTTTCTAACAAAAATCCAAATTTTAAAAATTACCAAGTTGATTATTAGACAGAGGATTAAAAAAACAAATCAACTTGAACAACAAAGAAACAATTACACAAGAACACACAGAAATTGTTGACGCAAAAAACCCACACTTGGGAAAAACCACGGGACCTAGTCCAGAGAAAAATAATCCACTATAAAAAACTAAAGTACTACAACCAGTGACTCGATCCAAACCTAATCTAGACTCCTTATAGACAGATACACTAACCTCATGCCACACACTGCACTTCAACGACTGGAATTGCAAGAAGACCTTCTCACCAACGTCCTGCTGACAAGATCTCAAGAACCCAGCCTCGTCCTTGATGCTCAAGTTCGAACAATTATGAAGGATGAATGAATGATGGATGATAACATTAAATAAATTTAACAAGGAACAATTTATTATGCAATCTATTTTAAAAGCACCATGAACTAGTTAATATGATGTGTTTTTGCAACCCTAGTTCATATCACAACCTCACACTAACAATAAAAAACCTAGAATGCAATCTCTCAAAGTGTATAATGTGTGAGCAAAAATAAATATGGATTAAGAAAGATTATATATAGAAGACAAAACTTTAGTAACGAGGAAACAAGATCTAACCAATTAGGAAAGAGATTGGAACCCAAAAAGACTCTTTAAAACCTTGAAAAACTAGGATTTAAAACATAAAAATGCACACATTCACGCAAAGGACTGGTCCTCCAAAGTATAGGAATGATCCTCTAAAAGAAAAAAAAACAGAGAACCTCTCTGGAGGACCGGTCTTCTGGGCCACTTCTCAGAAAATAAAAAATTGCTACTGTGGGGTCGATCCTCCCAGGTGTAGGATCGATCCTGCAGATCGATAACCACTTGTTAAACCTTTTTAAAACACTTTTAAATGCATATGAATGAGATTCTAACCACCTATGATGTAACGGCCCGTACCTTCCTACGTAAATTCTAATAGGGCCCACTGTTGATTTTTGTTTCGAGTGGGATTTTAGCTTTGACCTTGGGTCCGTTAGGAAGGCCTCGAGCTTAAGAGTTCATTGACATGTGGCATGGGTCGTTTAGAGCTATAGTTAGAAAGTTAGGAATGTGATAAAAGACCCAAAGGTTGACTTTTTAAATTATTCGGATTTTAGAGTTGACTTTAGCATAGTTGCGTAGAGCTCAAGTCCACGAGTTCGTAGACATGAAGCACGCTTCAAAAGGAGTTACAGTCTGGAAGTTATGGACGTGTGAAGGGAGGGGCAAACTTGTAATTTGGGCAAAGTGGCTTTTGATTTCCAGAAAATTTTGGAAATCTCTCCCTATCTCTCTTATTTCCCCCCTATGCACAAGAGACCCCCAGCCCGTGACTCTCTCTCTTCCTCCTCTGTGCGCGACCCTCAGCCCACTTGACCCCTTTCTCTGGCCACTACCACGCTGACCCAGCTCCAGCGACACCCACAGATACCGACCAGCTACCCCAGCCCCTCCTCCCGCCGACCGAGTCCCCTCTCTCTCTTCTCTCTCCTTTTTCTCACCTGCACTGGACTGGAGCCCTCAGCTTTGGCCACCTTTGACGTCTCCAAGCAGCGAGAACTGGCAGGAGAGCTTCCCCCAGGCTCCAGCCATCTTGTCCCAGCCCTTCTCCCTGTCGGTTGTCGTTTCCCCATGCAGAGAAGAGCTCGAAAAACCTAGCTCCACCTCGAAATTCCAAGCTTAACTCTGGCCAGTTTTCTGGCGCTCGTTCTCCCTATTTTTGGTGAGTTTTCTTCCTCCTTCCATGGGCTTTCGTTCCCCTCTAATTTGGTGGTTCGATTTTGAGTATTTGTGCAAGATTAAAATTTGGGAGTTTGAAGCCATTGTGGGATTAGCTTCGGGTTTTCAAAATTAATACAAATTGTAAGGTGTTTTGGGTAATTTCCATCATTAGGAACCTTTAATTGAAGATTGGAACGAGAAATTTGGGAAGTTTCGAAGAAAATTGGAAGTTGGATAGTTGAGGCCTAGGTCCATTTCGGGATTTCTAGAAATATAAAGTGTTCATGGAGATTTAATGGCAATTGGGAATGATTTTCACCTTTAGGAACAATTTATTGAGGTTTAGAATAGTTATTTTGAAGAAATTTGGAGAAATGGTGATTTTGGGGTGAAATTAGACACTTATTGGTTGTCGAAACGACACCCGGACGACCCTTGGTCGAGTTATGTAGTAATGGAGGTTATTTGGGGAAATTTACCGAATAAATATGAGCTAGTGGCGTTGGATTTTGAGTCGAGAAGGAAATTAAGTTGGGTTATAGTTTGAATTTAGAATTATGGAGCGAAAGGCCTAGAACTCACACACTCTAGTTTTTTAGTTATTATTCTAATGTAAATCATTCTTATTTTAGGCGATACTCCCGAGATTCGAGACGATCCAGCCAGAGATCAAAGCTAGGCTCTCTGTGAGTGGACTTTGATTTTATTAAAATTTATTGAATTTTAAATGTGATTCATGCTTTTAGCTAGCTGAGAATTTTGATTAGTGAAATTGATTTTGAGAATTTATTCTTGAATAAGTTTGAAGGAAGGATTAAATTTATAAGTTTCGAGTTTGGATATTGATTTTCCCGTCAGCTCTAAAAAGATTTTGAATCTGAATTGTTGTGGGTTGGAGTGAAAATTATTTTGGATTGGTATTGTTTTAAAGCACCCTGTTGGTGTCCAGTTCAGCATATCAGTTTGTATAGGTCTTTGGGACCCATCACGGCACACACGTAGGCTTTGGGCCGTGTGCCAGGATGCCTTGCCCTTTGGGGGTGACCCTGTGTGCATGTACCGCAGATTTAGTGGCCGTGCATCTATATGACAGACTCTGGCTCTGTACATATACGGCAGAATTATTGACCCTGCATGCATATGGTAGGTAGTGGGCCTTGCGCATGTACGGCAGGTTCGCTGGATATTGGATTGGTGAGAAGTTTCTTTTTCAAATCAGTTTACAAGATAATTTTTGGTTGATATAGATTCAGTGCTTATTTGGTAAAATGGGAGCTTGACCAATTTTATCGATTTATCAGAATTTTCAAAATGGATTTTAGATGCAGATTTTTACATAGAGTTTTAGTGGATTTTATAAAATGTTTTAAAACTGGGGGACTTTAAAGAGAGACGTGAGGTCTTAGTGCCCAGTTATTTTTATAGTTTGCTATAACAAATGGATTTTTTTTAGTTAAGCTTAAACACTTGTTATTTTCGTTCACTCGCTGAGTCATCTCACTAGTTTTATTATTTATTGTTGTTTTGAATTTTCCCCCCAGGTTGTAGCGGTAGAACGGTCGGGCCAAGGACGTCGAGGCAAACTAATGAACTTTTGTAATTTGTAGGAACTAGCTATCCTTGTAAATTTTATTTCTTTAGTTAAACTTGCAGTACCACTTTGATAATCTAGTGAAATACTTAACTGATTGGTTTTGAACCTTGGGTTGAAGACCCCTTTGTTTGAGGTAGAGGCGATGATGTTTAGAAGTGCTTTTACAAATCTTCCTGGAGGAAGGGTTAGTCCAATTTTAGGGGAGGTTCTGCCGAATTTTCGGTAGAATTTTCCTTAATATTGGATTCCCGTAAGATCACTCCGAGTTCCAGGGTGGAATTTGGGGACGGTCCTATCATATGATGCATGCAAGGTTTCTAAGTCAACTTACATTGATCCTAAATGAATTTGAACACTGAGACAAACTTTGAGGATAATTATTTTGAACGCATACTTGAAAATCAACTTGACAAACTAAACTAATGCTTACAACCATATGAGTTTTGTCTAAAGGAAATCACCAATTACAAAAATTACACTTACAATCTCCCCCTTTGGCATTTCCTAGACAAAACATCATAAACAAAACAAACAATGAAAATAAGACTCAAGTCACAACCTTAACCTGAGAGCGATGATCGAATCCTGCAAGAAAAACACTAACACACAATATGCCTGTAAAAAGCAGATAAGACAACAAACCTAATTCCAAGGCAAATCACGAGATTCTCAAAATTAAAGCACGATTAATAAACAACCACAATATTCAGAGTACAGACCAAAGCAATTAAACTGGTAGTCTAGAAAGCTGAAAGAAAAAAACAAACATAGCCCTAAGCCTATGTCTCCTCCTTTTTCGCTAGGAAAGCCAAAGGGACAAAATGAGACACATCAAACAGTAATACTGATAGGGAAATCGGTTCACGCGTTGCTGAATGTCAGAGACAGTCTCCTGAAGATTGTCCACCTTTATTTGAATGTTTGGAAGATCATCAAACCGAGCATGAAGGTTGGCAAACTCCAACTGAAGATACATCATCGATGAAGCATTATCAGGACCACCACTGCTACCTGGAGTGGAAGAAACAGATGGCTCAGGAGGATCTAATGGTTTAGAACTAGACGCAGGTTGAGGAGGTCTAAACCAAGTAGCAGATTGACTCATATGAAGGATAGTGATATCCACACGAGGATCGAGTGAATAATACTTATCCTACGGCAGCAGGGTACATTGTGGGAAGACCAAGCCAGTACTCGACTTGTGGGAAGAAACCCCATACTTAATGATCCTATAATAGATCACTCAGCTCAAGGTACAGGAACAAGGGGAGTGGTCATTGCAATTAACAACCGACAGGCATTCTCCGTAAGATGAGATTTTTGAGAAGTAGGATAGATCTTAGATCGAACTAACAAAAATAGAAGCCGGTAGAATGGAGGCATAAGACCATTAGACAGACGCTCGCCAGGAGAAGGAACATACCTCTCAGTAGCGTACAAGGTAGAAAACAGCTGCTCCTTAGACAGTAGAGAAACGTGATTCTTGAAATTGTTGTAGTCAGACAAGAAAGATGGTGGAAGACGATACATATCTCTTATCTCATCAGGGTCAAACAGAACACGCGTACCACGAAGATATATATGGGAAGAGGGGGGTTCACGAAAATTTGGAGGGAAGTTGGCATAAAACTCCCGAACAATAGCCCCTACATAATTTTCACAATGAGACACAAAATCTTTCCAATCCCTAGACTCTACTAGAGCGATAAAATTAGCAGGGAGATCACAAAAGAAGAAAAATTGGTCAAAAATTCTGGTTTTCCCCTTAAGAAAATGGTTGTAGTGAGTTTGCCTCTTAGAATTTATGAATTGTCTAAAAGGAAGTGAGGAACCCTCCCCCTGAGATGACAAGACCCTCCCCGAATTTCACCCTGGAACTCGGAGTGATCCTGCAGGAATCCAATATCAAGGAAAATCCTACCGAAAATTCGGCAGAACCTTCCCTGAAATTGGAAACCCTTTCTCCAGTAAAACCTGCAAAAGCACTTCTAAATAACAGCTCCTCTACCACAACAAAAGGGGTCTCTAACCCAACAAATTCAAACCAACTAATTAAGTTTTCAACTAGATTTTCAAAACGGTACTAAGAGTTTAACTAAAGAAATAAAATTTACAAGGATAACTAATTCCTATAAATTACAAAAGTTCACTAGTTTGCCTCGATGTCCTTGGCCTGACCGTTCCACCGTTACAACCTAGGGGAAAATTTAAAGACAACCATAAAGGAAAAACTAGTGAGAAGACTCAGTGAGTGGATGAAAATAACAAGTATTTAAATTTAACTTTAAAAAAATCCATTTATTATGGCAAACTATAAGAATAACCGGGCACTAAGACCTCACGTCTCTCTTTAAAATCCCACAGTTTTAAATCACTTTCATAAAATCCACTGAAAACTCTGTGTAAAAATCTGCGTCTGAAATCCATTTTGAAAACTCTGATAAATCGATAAAACTGGTCAAGCTCCCATTTTAACAAATAAGCACTGAAATTTATATACTCAAGACTTATCTTTGTAAGCTGATATAAAAAGAATACTCTCACCCAATCCAATATCCAGCAATCCTGCCGTACATGCGCAGGGTCCACAACCTGCCGTACGCATGTAGGGTGAATACTCCTATCGTACATGCGCAGGGCCCACAACCTGCCGTACGCATGCAGGGCCAATAATCCTATCGTACATGTGCAGCGCCGGAGTCTGTCATACACATGCAGGGCCACTGAATCTGCCGTACGTGCACACAGGGTCACCCCCAAAGGGCAAGGCATCCTGACACACGGTCCAAAGCCCAAGTGTGTGCCGTGATGGGTTACAAATACCTATACAAACTGATAACCTAGAGAAATACTGAATAGGGTGGTTTGAAACCATAACTTCAGAACTTCTCTTCCCAAGATATAAAATACTTAACATTTTTCAAAAACCACGACTAATAAATCCTTGACACAAAATCCCATTGAAATCCAATATATTCTCAAACTCAAGCATAAAAACATTTTTGAGTTTCTTTATGTCTAGCTAAAGGATAAAACCCAAAGTAACTAATTCACTGTCCAAATCTAAATCAACACTTATTTAAGAATTCTGGAAGCCATGCACACGAACCAAATGATATTTCTAAAGTAGATAGATCACGGCTCAAATAACTCAAAATATAACTATGAATTAAATCATTAAATTTATAAAAATAGTTTAGGAAACGAAGTCCACTCACAGAGATAGCCTAGCTTTGGTCTTTGGCTGGATCGTCTCGGGTCTCGGGAGTATCGCCTAAAATAAGAATGATTTTCGTTAGACTAATATTCAAAATAATAACTGAAAAACTAGAGTTCTAGGCCTTTCGTTCCACAATTCTAATTTCACATTATACCCCAACTTAATTTTCTTTTCAACTCAAAATCCAACGCCACTAGGTCATCTTAATCTCGTTAAATTCCTCCAAATAACCTTCATTACTACACAACTCGACCGAGGGTCGTTCAAGCGTCATTTCAAAATCCAACAAATGTCTATTTACACCTCAAAATCACTATTATTCCAATTCCTTCAAACTAATCATTCTAAACACAAATAAATTATTCCTAAGGGTGAAAATCATTCCCAATTGCCATTAAATCACCATAAACACCTTAGTTTTCCAGAAATCCCGTAATGGAAATAAGCCCCCTTCCAATTTCCTCAATATTTTCCAAATTCCTCATTCCAATCTTCAATTAAAGGTTCCTAGTGATGGAAATTACCCAAAACAACTCACAATTTGTATTAATTTTGAAAATCTAAGCCAAACCCGAAAATAGCCTCAAACCCCCAAATTTTTCAACTTCCAATTTTCCATCAAATTTCTCAAATTCAACCCACCAATTGAGTCCCCATTGACCTTAAGTTTGTGTCTTACCCCTCAATTGCACAAAACAACCCATAATTTTATTCAATCAAGGCTAAATCCGAAATAGGTCTCAAACCCCCAATTTTAATCTTCCACAATTACTTAAAATTGAACCACCAAATTAGAGGGGAAAGAAAGCCCATGGAAGGAGAAGGAAAACTCACCAAGAACCTGGGCCAATCATGGCCGGAAACAGCCGGAATCGGCGGAGGGAGTTCGCGGTGCAGCTGGCTTCCCGAGCTCCTTCCTGTGCATGGGAGCAAAGGCCAGCGAGGGGGGAGGACTGGGGTGATTGGCTGGCGGCTGGGGAGTCGCTGTTGGGGGCTGGCTTGGTCGAAGGACTGCTGGGTCGTCACACAGGTCGCGCACGTCGCACGCGCAGAGGGATAAAAGATCGCAGGAGAGAGAAGAGGAAGGGCTGGGGGCGGCAGGAGGAGCCTGATAAGGTCGCTAGTGACTGGTCTGGCCGAAGGCTAGCGGGAAATGGCAGGGCTGGGGTGCTGTCGCGCGCGCAGGGGAGGAGGAAGGAGAAGTCGGGCTTGGGGGGGGGGGGGGGGCTATCTACTCATGGGGAAGAAATAAGGGGGAGGGGAAATTTCCAAAAAATTCTGGAAATTTAGACCCACTTTAACATATTTACAAGTTTGCCCCTCACTTTAAACCTCCATATTTCTCAAACCGTAACTCCAAACGACGCATGCTACATGTTTATGAACTCGTGGAGTTGAGCTCTACGTAACCATGTCAAAATCAACTCTGAAATTCAAGTAATTTAAAAAGTCAACGTTTGGTCACTTGTCACGTTCATAACTTTTCACCTATGGCTCTAAATGCCGCGTGTCAATGAACTCATGAGCTCAAGACCTTCCTAACGAACTCAAGGTCAAATCTAAAATCTTACTAAAACCAAAAGTCAACTTTGGGCCCTATTAGAATTTACTTAAGAGGTACGGGTCGTTACATGAGAACGACGTTTCTTAGGGGCCATAACTACACAACCAAAGTACCAACTAAGTAGCAACCAAAAACAAAGGCAACACAGCAAAATGATGACAAGAAATCTAAGTTACCAAATCAAAAAAAAATTGAGGATTCAAAGACCACAATAAGAGGAAGATTAATAGAAATAAGCACAAAATAACACACCCAAGCAAGAGCCACCAAGCCAATAGCACCAAAAGAGCCACACAACCACACCAAAGAAGAGAAATTGAAGAACACCACCAAAAACAACAAATCCAAGTTAGATAAACAAAAAGAAGCAAGAAATTAAAAAAAAATCAAGAGAACTTCAAAGAAAATAAAGACCATACCTTTTTGGAGCCCTAGAAGTGAAGAACACCAAAAAACACAACAAAGCACAACAAAAACTAACGGGTAATATCCTAAGGTGTCGAAAATTGAAGAAAAGAAGAGGAATTGAAGAGATTTGAGGGTTTTAAGATGAGATTGAGAGAAGAAGAATATGGGTTTTTAGGGTGTTTGGATGGGTTTTGGGAAAGAAGAAATGAAGGAAATAAAAGGGAAAGGAAGAGAGAGAACAGCTGAAAGATAAGGAAAAAATATGAAAAGGGGAAGAGAATCACTAGCAAAGGAAAAGGAAAAAAAAAAAATTTTTAACTGAAAACCTGTGTAGGACCGGTCCTCCAAAGGGGAGGATCGATCCTCTAGAGAAGCGACGCGAAAACTGATAGGACCCTCTCTGAATTCCACCCTGAAACTCGGAGAGATCCTGCGGGAATCCAATATCAAGGAAAATCCTACCGAAAATTCGGCAGAACTTCCCCTGAAATTGGACTAACCCTTTGTCCAGGAAGACCTGCAAAAGCACTTCTAAACACTCAGCGCCTCTACCACAAACAAAGGGGTCTTCGACCCAAGTTTCAGAACCAATTAGTTAAGTATTTAACTAGATTATCAGAGCGGTACTACAAATTTAACTAAAGAAATAAAATTTACAAGGATAGCTAGTTCTTACAAATTACAAAAGTTCACTAGTTTGCCTCGACGTCCTTGGCCCGACTGTTCCACCGCTACAATCTGGGGGAAAAATTTAAAACAACAGTGAAGGGAAAACTAGTGAGATGACTCAGTGAGTGTTTAAACTAAACTTATAAGTAAATCCATTTATTATGGCAAACTATAAAAATAACTGGGCACTAAGACCTCACGTCTCTCTCTTTAAAATCCCTCAGTTTCAAATCACTTTCATAAAATCTACTAAAACTCCATATAAAAATCCGCATCTGAAATCCATTTTGAAAATTCTGATAAATCGATAAAAACTGGTCAAGCTCCCAGAATATCAAATAAGAATTGTAAGTTTATAAATATTGAAAACCTTCTTATAAACTGATATAATAATAAAAATTGCTACCCAACCAGTTACCCACCAAACCTGCTGTACATGCGCAAGGCCCACAACCTGCCATACGCATGTAGGGCCAATAACCTGCCATACATGCGCAGGACCCACAACCTGGCATACGCATGCAGGGCCAATAATCCTACCGTACATGTGCAAAGTCGAAATCTGTCATACACATGCAGGGCCAATAGACTGCCATACGTGCACGCAGGGTCACCCCCAGAGGGCAAGGCATCCCGGCACACGGCCCAAAACCTACATGTGTGTCATGATGGGTCCCAAACACCTTATTGAACTGATCTGTGGCTGGGTACTTATACGGCATTTCAAAACCACTTTTATTTTCTCAAAACCACGACTAATAAATTCTTAGAAATCATGATCCTTCGAAATCCAACATATTCTCAACCTCAAGCATGAAAACATTTTTGAATTCTTTCTGTCTCACCAAAGCATGAAATCCAGTATAACAATTTCCAAACCCAAAGTCTAAAACGAACTTATTTAAGAAATCCAGAGACTAAACTTACGAACCAAATAGTATTTATAATTTAAATAAATCAGAGCTCAAATAAACTCAAACTAACAATATGAATTTAATCATAAAATCCATAAACAATTCATAACAAAGTCCACTCACAGAGATAGCCTAGCTTTGGTCTCCGAATGGATCGTCCCTGGACTCGGGAGTGTCGCCTAACATGAGAACGACAAGAAGTTAAAATACTATTCAATTTAAGGTTGTAAAAACACAAATGCACGTTCTAGGCATTACGCTCCACAAATTTATATTTAACTATAGCCCAACTTATTTACCGTCTCGACTCAAAACCCAATGCTACTAGCTCGTTTTATCTGGTAAATTTCCCCAATTAACCTTCTTTCTACCTAACTTGACCGAGGGTTGTTCAAGTGTCGTTTCAAAACCCAATAAGTGTCCAATTTCACTTCAAAGTCACCATTTCTCCGATTTCCTTCAAACTAACTATTTTAAACATCAATAAATCATTCTTAAGGGTGAAAATCACTCCCAATTGCAATTAAATCTCCATGAACACCTTAGATTTCTAGAAATACCGAAATGGACATAAGCCTCAACTATCAAACTTCCAATTTCCTCACTATTTTCCAAATTCCTCATTCCAATCTTCAATTAAAGGTTCCTAATTACAGAAATTGCCCAAAACACCTCACAATTTGTATTTAATCTGAAGATCAAAGCTAAACCTGAAATGCCTTAAACCCCCAAAATTTAAGTTTCAAAATTCTCAAATCAAACGATCAATTAAGTCCCAAATCACCCCAAATCCATCCTTAACCTCACAATTACACAAAACAACCATCAATTTCACCCAAACAAGGCCAACCCGAAACGGGTCTCAAAATCCCCAAAGTTTCAATCCTACAAAATACTCGAAATTGAACAACCAAATTAGAGGGAAAAGAAAGCCCACACCTAGTGGAGAAAAACGCACCAAAAACTTTGAAGATTGGAGCTTGGAGGAGGCCGAAACCAAGGGAGTAAGGTCGGCGAATTTGCTTGAGTCAGCAACAGTGCGAAGCCTCTATAAGTTTCAATACTCAATGAATCAACCTGACTTTTAGAGGGTAGAAATTAGACACATAAAGGAACATTTCTCTATTTTGAGTTTTCTCATTTGGAGCTGAGAAATGGGTCGTATTTGACTCACAAAGAGGAAGAGAGGAGTGAAAGTGAGAGAACACAGGAGAGAGAAAGAAAAGAGAGAAAAATGAGGAGGGATGCGTGAGAGTGGAGAGAGAAAGAGTCTTGAAAAATCTAGATTTTTGATCTCTAAATCCCATCTTTGCAAAATTACAAGTTTGCCACTCGCTTCCCACATTCGTAACTTCCAAACCGTAGCTCTGATGGACGCATGCTTCGTGTCTACAAACTCGTGAAGTCAAGCTCTACGCAACCATGTCAAAGTCAACTCTGAAATTCTAGTAATTTAAAAAGGCAACCTTTGGGTCTCTTACCACGTTCCTAGCTTTCTAACTGTAGCTCTAAACAACCCATGCCGCATGTCAACGAACTCGTGAGCTCAAGACCTTCCTAACGGACCAAGGGTCAAAATTAAAATCCCACTCAAAACAAAAGTCAACTGTGGGCCCTATTAGAATTTACTTAGTAAGGTACGGGCCGTTACAAAAACAATCATGCTGTGGGACCGGTCCTCTCAGGGAGAGGATTGGTCCTCTGGGCAAAAGAAGGAAAATGAAGCCTCTGTGAGACTGGTCCTCTGAGTGAGAGGATCGGTCCTCTAGGACCAAGATCATTCTCCATTCTGTGGGACCGGTCCTCCCAGGGAGAGGATCGATTCTCTAGACGGAAAGTTGAATCCAAAGAGAAAAAATGCCCTAAAACTGACTAGAAACTCCCCCTAAACACATGCCATATGCAAAATGCAAAGCAAACAATGAAAAATGCATGACAAAAGTGAATAACAAGAGAGAGTAAGGAATCATGAAAGCTGAAGATGACATAAAACAATTTCAGACACAAACAAAGTGAAAAGAGTCAATCCAAAAGAGAATGCATCTAGAGATAATTAAATCAAACCAGATTCCAAAGAGAACGCATGAGACAAATCACAAACTTAAGATAGAACAATGAGCCTTGATTTTAGAAACAACCGAAGAAGATGGGCAACGAGAAACGAAATTGTAAAACAAAATAAAATGCAAACAAACTCCCCATATTTTTTATTTATTTATTTTTAATATTCTTGAGGGGAAAACATTAATGGAAGCTAACGCACGAAGGAGAAGGTAGCCTTTTCCACACGAGGCAAGCAAACATGTCTTGACCTGTTGATGGCTTGACTCTAAACCTTAGGCAACCCTCTCCAATTTTCTTAAACATGAGATGTAGATACTAAAGCAGAGATTGTCCATCAATTCAGTTGACGAGACCGCCCCGGAGTTTACCTCGAGACGACCCTGTGGGGACGCCATGTCTCACTTCATGGCCCCAATCCTGTCGAAAATTTGGCCGCATCTCCTTTGTAGAAAGCCTTACCCAAAAATAAGATATGCCCTATTATAACTCAACAATATCCAAAATATCCCAACAAAAATTTCGAACAAAAAAATAATCAAATCGACAACAAACCCAAAGTGGTCACCTCATGGTGACCTCAGAGCATATTTAAAGGAATTACATCATTCGAAAGAAAAGAATAACTGAAATAAATAAATGAGACTATACCTACATAGTCTCGGATGTCAGAAGGCGCAGAAGTGGCTCGATGCTCAAGTGGCATGAACGAGATCCTTGTCACCTGGGGGAGAACATTTAAAACACAAAACTATGAGATAAAACTTAGTGAGTGGACCAAAAAATAATTTAAACACTTCCTTTTTTCAACATAAATATATTAACATAGAACTTGTCTTTCGAATTCCCCAGTTTTAAAACCAATTCACAAAATCATAATATCAAAGTACAAATCCCAAGTCCCATCCGTCATAAATCCAAAATCTTCATAATTATACTATGTATAATTTCAGAAAAACTAAATATGCATATACGGTTCCAAATATTTATAAGAGTTAAAACATTAAATATAAGTAGTAGCGGCACAAAACATTTACCAATAAATCAAAATACTTAAAACTCACACCGTAGTACCCACAAACTCTCTATCAATAAGTGCACATGGGCCAACTACGTGTACATAAATATGGCTAACCTTTATCAATACGCAAACACATAATGGTTCGCATAGATTCTCAACTTTATCAATAAGCGCGTAGATAGTGCACCAAGACACACGGCCCAAAGCCTATATGTATGAACCGATAGGTCCCAAAGACCTATAACCAACCATTTACCCCTAACTACTGTCCAGTGGTCATAAACCAATATCTCCACAAACATATCATTTGTACATTCTCAAAATACCACAAGATAAAATATTTGCGAAGAAAAGAATTATCCAATCAAACCACAATTTCAATAGATACTTAAATAAATTCAAAACGAATCTTAAAACATTTGAAAGAGAAACTTTGAAACTAAAAATCCACTCACAAACTTGGCGAGCAAAACGTAAGCCTCGCCGATCACCCAATTAGCTGGCAACACCCAAAAACTTCCCCGAAAACACTCCCGATCGTCCTGTACAAATACATAAGATCCAAATTGGTTCCCAAAAGCCTTAAAATAAGGAAAAGAACATTTTTGGTCACTAGACGGTCCAGCACTGCAGCACGTGTCGGCCCCGGCGGCGGCCACCGGAAAGTTGACTTTTTTAGCGACCAACTCAGAAAATGAAATTGACCATACCAAATCGACGGGCTTGACGAGAGGAACAACTTTATCAATTGGGCCGAGTCCAAAAAGTGGCTACAAGTGGCCGGAAAATCCCAATTTAGGTCTGAAATTTCTGTCCCTGATCTGAAAATTCAAACCTACACGAAAAATTGCAAATCACATATGGTTGGAAAGCTTGAAACTTGAGGATTTCAGAAAGGTAAGAATCGAACCAAACTGAGGTTGGACAAAGTAGGAATTTGGATTTGAAACTCACGGTAGCCGAAACTTCCAAGGCTCGAGTTGTTGTCCACAGTGGTCCGATCGAGACGATTTGGGTATGAATGGAAAGAGGATGAAGAGCCGAACAAAAGCCAACCAACCTGACGTCTAGCAGATGCTGCCCATGCCCCCCACGAGCGGTCAGAAAGTGCAACGGCGATTCTGATTGCCCAAATACTGTTCACGCATAATTTTGTATAATTTTCATTTTTCTTTTTAAAATGAAATTATTTTTCATATTTATATTTTCCCCTCCAAACTGCAAATGTGCATAACTCCTAAACCATAACTCCAAATTACGAGCCGTTTCTTCCTACACGCTTGTAAGGTCAAGCTCTATGCACCCATATAAAAATTTGGGCTGAAACACCCTTTTAAAAATATATGTCCCTTGCAAAAACAAAACTTCCCTAAGAGAGGGCCAATTGTAAATTCACCCCAATGACTTTAAATGACGATCCAACAAGGAATACTAGGGGTCGGTCATAACATCAGTGTTGTAACCAAAATAAACACAAATATGTTTTGAAGAAGTAAATGAAAAGAATCATAAGCTTCTAAGTACTGTTAGAAAGACAAAATTAACAAGAGATGCAAACGAAATAGAGAACCCACTTGGCTCAACCAAATGCCCAAAAACCATGGCAAGTTATCAAAAGCACTAAGACTCAATTACTCATCGCAAGTTCTATGCATGAAATGCATGAGATGCCCTTTTTTTTTGTTTTTTATTTATTTGAAGACAAGCTAATGCATGCAAATGCAACTAATCTATATGAAGCGCACAATGATATGAGAGATACATGAGTGAGAAAGAGTTTCAGTCAATTGCATAAACACTAATGGACTTCAGAAAAGATTCAAACATGAGGTTATCTAAAGGTTTAGTGAAGAGATCGGCAAGCTGATTTTCAAAATTAACAAACTCAATGATCAATGTACGATCTTCAACCAAGTTACTAATAAAGTGGTGACGAATGTCAATGTGTTTTGTGCAAGAGTGTTGAACAGGATTCTTAGCAATATTAATAGCACTCATATTATCACAATACACAACAAAAGTAGCATGCTCAAAACCATAATCACAAATCATTTGTTTTATCCAAAGTAACTAAGTACAACAACTACCAGCAGCTATATACTCAGCTTCAGCAGTAGATAAGGAAACACAATTTTTCTTTTTGCTATGCCACGAAATAAGGTTATTGCCTACATAAAAGCAATCACCCAGTGTACTTTTACAATCATCAGCATTACCTCCCCAATCAGCATCAGAATATCCAGAAAATTCAACATTTGTATCAAATGAATACCAAATACTATAATCAAGAGTATCATTAACATAACGAATAATACGTTTAACAGCATGTTTATGAGACTCTTTAGAATCAGATTGAAAACGAGCACAAAAACCAAAACTGAAAGTGATATTAGGCCTACTAGCAGTACACAGGTAATGCAAACTACCTATCATACTTTTATACTCAGTTTGTGTAACACCCCGTAACTTCCAAAGTTGTTTTCAAAAGCTTTTTAAAGGTTTTCGAGATTTTACTAGAAAAGTAAAACGTTTTTGGACGTTTTTCGAATTTTAAAGTTTGACTTTTAAACTTGAGCTAAAGTTGACTTTTTGTTCGGGTGAAGTTTTGGCATTGACATTGGGTCCGTTAGAAAGGTTTCGTTCTCACGAGTTCGTAGACACGTAGCACGCTTCAAATGAAGTTACGGACGTGTGAAGGGAGGGGCAAACTTGTAATTTTGGAAAAGTTGGTTTTTAAAAAGGGGCAAGTCAGACTTTTCACCCTCACTTTCTCTCTCCTCCCCTTCCCGCAGTCTCTCTCTCTCTCTCTCTCTCTCGCGAGTTCTCTCCCAGCCGCCACTGTCATTGGCGCGTGGGGGCGCGTCCGGCGGCAGCTGGACTCTGGCTTTGGTCCACCGTGCTCGCCTCCCTCCCCTCTTCTTTCCCGTGGTGGCGCCTCCTCCTGAAACAGCCTGGAACAAGAAGAATCGTTCGCGCATAGTCGATGTCACGGCGGCGATCGCGGGGATTCCGGCGACGACGCGACCTCCCACCTGCCCAGACCCCTTCGTCTCGTCGAGCCTAGCGTGTTGGTGGGTTCGATTGAACCGTTGAACCGTCGTGGACGGCAGATCGAGTGTGGGTGTGCTGACGGCTTCTCTGGCAGTTTTCACCCTTTTTCGGCCACTTTTGAGCTTCGACCCAGGTTTGAGAATTGATCCTCTCAACCTTCTCTACCTGACTGTGTCGTCCGTTTTTTACGAAAGTGAATTTTGGATTTTGACAGGTTGACCACCGTTGACCACCGTTGAGCACCGCGGGTCTCGCCGCGTGTGATGGTCCAGCGACCGTTTCCTTGGTTTTTGGCCTCGGGCCAACCACCCAAACAGTTTCTTGGACTTCTCGTGTGTTTTTCAGGGCCGGGCAGCCACTGTGTGTGGTGGTTCCCGCCTGTTTCAGTAGTTTGTTGGCCTGTTTGTGAACTCTAGTTTGTTTTTTGGTTTATCTGGCCTTAACAGGTACGCTTGGCTCGGGAATTGTATTTCCGATGCCGTTGTGCTGCCGGATTTTAGAATCCGAGCAAAGGAGCCACGAAGGACAGTTCGGTTTCGCGTGGTACACTGTGAATGAATTAAGTTCAATTTATTTGGTTGATTTGTGTGCTACCTTGTTGTTACTTGTGTGCTTGGTTGTTAGTTAGTTGGGTATCGATTTGGATTGGAAGATCCTAAAAGGTTTGAGGTTATTTTGGGAAATTGAGGATTAAGTTGGATTTTAAGTAAGTATCAGAGGTTATTGTTGAGGATTAATGAGTCCAGGTGAAGACTTTTGATTAGGATTGGGATTTCCGAGGGTTTAAGGTTATTGCTTTTCAAGGTGATTAGTGCTGTGAGCTAGTGTGGATTTTGGTTTTGGGAACTGATTTTGAGAACTTAGTTTATTCTTGGTTAAAGTTAAAGGTTTGATTTGGCTTATCAGTTTTTGGTAATGTTTGGTTCTTTAAGAAAGGATTTAATTTTAAGTTCGAGCTTTGGTTAATTTTCTTGTCATATCAAAAGGTTTTGAACCTGGTTTGGTGATTGAAATGGAAATATTCTTTTTTCGGATTGGTACTGTTTTCAAAGCACCCAATTGGTACTCTTTCAGCTTCCCAGTTTAGAGAGGTCTTTGGGACCCATCATGGCACACATGTAGGCTTTGGGTCGTGTGCTGGGATGCCTTGCCCTTTGGGGGTGACCCTGTGTGCACGTATGACAGTTTGTTGGCCCTGCATGTGTATGACACACTTTGGCTCTACACATGTACGGCAAGATTATTGGCCTTGCATGCATACGGTAGGTTGTGGGTCCTGCACATGTACTGTAGGTTAGCTGGACGTGGATTAGGTGACAGTTTCCTTATCTTGTCAGTTTACAGATTGATATTTGGTTATTAAATTACAGTTCTTGTTTAATAATTTGAGAATTTGATCAGATTTATTGATTTCTAAGAGTTTTCCAAATGGATTTGAAATTGGTAATTTTTTTTTTTCCCTTTCGTGAATTTTATGAAATGCTTTAAAGCTGGGGAATCTCAAAGAGTGACAGTGAGGTGTTGAGAAACTTTGAATTTTAAAGGATTAAGCGAGAATCGATTACCGTGGTTTGCGTGACAGAGGTTATTTGAGGTCAAGGGTTTAAGTGAGGGTGTGATTCTAAGATATTAGGGAAGTTAGTTGGTTCTAAATTTTGAGCTTGAGGTGTAACTTAAGGTTATCTTTCAACTTAAGGAATCGATCTGAGGATAGTGGAAGTTGTAGTTGAGACTGAGAATCGGTGAAGTTTAGGAATTCCTTATCTTTGGTGCTAAGGGTTTAGTTCTGTTATTTGAGGATATTTGAGTATTACTGACTATAGTGGATTTGTTTGGTTTAGAGGATTTTGTGACCAAGTTGAGGATCGGTGTTTTACCAGAGAAGGAATCGTTGGTATCAGTGAGTGGAGGATTGATTAGTAATTTGGTGAATTTACAATTTGAGGTTTAAGTTGGTTCTATGATTTGATTATTTTACTGAATTATTAATTTGAGGTTTCTATTTAGTTTTCACTCATACGAGCTCTAGTGAGCTTACCGGGTTTGTGTTTAAACCCGGTGCAGCTTTGGGTGGGTGCAGGGTTTGTTTTGCAGGTCAGGCAGGCTGAGGAGACAGTGGAAAGAAGACGAGGCAGTGGGGACCAGCAGTGTTTCAGAACTTAGTTTTACAGTTTGATTTTCATGTAAAAGGTTTTACAGCTTGGTTTTATAAACGCGCTTTTGTAAATTACAGTTGTTTCAGTAAATTATTTTATATTCATGGCTCACAGTTTCAGAAAAGGGCCCAAAGTTTCAGGAAACAGTTTTCAGTTTCAGTTGGTTTTCACGTGCTCGAGGGTCTGGGCGTGACAGAATGGTATCAGATCTAGACCGGCCGGAAGTGTGGGGATTGCAAGACCCAGGGACCAAGACCCTGATGTGGGCGGTTACTGGGCAGTGGCAAGCTACCAGGTGAGGTGAAGTGAGCGATCCCACGCTGCCCAGAGCTGGAAAGGTGATGTTACAGAGGAAAGCCAGTTGGAAAGAAAGAAAGTTTGGAAAAACTACAGTTTCAGTAAAACCAGTTTCAGAAAAGAATTGACTTTCCAAAGTATTTTCAAAAAAGTGTTTAGTTGAGCCATGAAATTGTTTGAGGAAGTTTTTAGATGTGTCCCTTGCACTGCCATCGTCTCTCCTGCTCCTCAGCAAGCTCAGAAAAGTTGAAGTGGTTTAAGAAAGGTTTGATAGTTGGTGAAGTTGTTCAGTGAGAGCAGAGTTAGCTTGGTTAAGGTTTGGAAAAAGGAAATTTAGTGGCTTGAATAGTTTCAACCTAGTGAGCTCAGTTTACGAGTTAGCAGAGTTACCGAGGAAGTAGCTAGGTGGGGCCTAGGCTGTTGACTTACGGACGTTAGGGTTTGCACTTTGGTGGTTTTTCTTGAGTTTTAGGCCGCTTTTGACCAGTTTACTTGTCAGTTTTCATTGGCTTTCAATGTTGTTCAGAGTGGCGCATCGAAAGCGTAGTGGAAGTTCAGGAAGAGCAGAATCAGGAGTTGTCAAAAGTTGTGGCAAGGCGGACTACTCAAAGGCAGTGAAGACCTTGTGGGTCGTACTCGAAGGTTTCGGAGTTCAGTTGCGAGAAGAGACGACAGCTCGTTGCTGCTAGTTTTCCAGTTTCTTACGTGTTTGTTGCTTGTTTGTGCTAGTACTCAGTTTTGTTTTTTTTAGAAAGCTTTGAAAAGGGGTTTCAGCTTTAAAAAGGGTTTTTAGTTTTAAAAGAAAAAGGTTTTAAGTTTGAAAGAGTTTTCAGTTTGGACTTGTGTGCTTATACTTGCTTGTGTTGTTTGCTGGTGATTGTGAGAAGGATTTCTCTTCTTACTTTTCACCTTGGGAATTTCGAGGATGAAATTCTTTTAAGGGGGTAGATTGTAACACCCCATACCTTCCACAGTTGTTTTGAAAAGCTTTTTAAAGGTTTTCGAGATTTTACTAGAAAAGTAAAACGTTTTTGGGCATTTTTCGAATTTTAAAGTTTGACTTTTAAACTTGAGCTAAAGTTGACTTTTTGTTCGGGTGAAGTTTTGGCGTTGACCTTGGGTCCGTTAGAAAGGTTTCGTTCTCACGAGTTCGTAGACACGTAGCACGCGTCAAACAGAGCTACGGTTTGGAAGTTACGGAAGTGTGAAGGGAGTGGCAAACTTGTAATTTTGGAAAAGTTGGTTTTTAAAAAGGGGCAAGTCAAACTTTTCACCCTCACTTTCTCTCTCCTCCCCCTCCCCCAGTCTCTGTCTTTCGCGAGTTCTCTCCCAGCCGCCAATGTCACCAGCGCATGGGGGCGCGTCCGGTGGCGGCTGCACTCGGGCTTTGGTCCACCGTGCTCGCCTTCCTCCCTTCTTCCTTCCCGTGGTGGCGCCTCCTCCTGAAACAGCCCGAAACAAGAAGAATCATTCGCACATAGTCGGTGTCAGGGCGGCGATCACGGGGATTCAGGCGACAACGCGACCTCCCATCTGCCCAGACCCATTCGTCTCATCAAGCCCAGCATGTTGGTGGGTTCGATTGAACCGTTGGACTGCCGTGGATGGCAGATTGAGTGTGGGTGTGTCGAAGGCTTCTCCGGCCGTTTTCGCCCTTTTCCGGCCACCTTTCATCTTCGACCCAGGTTTGAGAATTGATCCTCTCAACCTTCTCTATCGGACTGTGTCGTCCGTTTTTTACGGAAGTGAATTTTGGATTTTGACAGGTTGACCACCGTTGAGCACCGCGGGTCCTGCCGCGTGTGGTGGTTCCAGTGACCGTTTCCTTGGTTTTTGGCCTCGGGCCAACCACCCGAACCTGTTGGTGAGTTGGGGTGAGTTTCTTGGACTTCTCGTGTGTTTTTCAGGGCCGGGCGACCACCGTGTGTGGTGGTTCCCGCCCATTTCAGTAGTTGGTTGGCTTGTTTGTGAACTCTGGTTTGTTTGTTGGTTTGTCTGGTCTTAACAGGTATGCTTGGCTCGGGAATTGTATTTCCGATGCCGTTGTACTGTCGGATTTTAGAATCCGAGCAAAGGAGCCACGAAGGACAGTTCGGTTTCACGTGGTACATTGTGAGTGAATTAAGTTCAGTTTATTTGGTTGATTTCTGTGCCACCTTGTTGTTACTTGTGTGCTTGGTTGTCAGTTAGTTGGGTATGGATTTGGATTGGACGATCTTGAAAGGTTTGAGGTTATTTTGGGAAATTGAGGATTAAGTTGGATTTTAAGTAAGGATCAGTGGTTATTGTTGAGGATTAATGAGTCCAGGTGGAGACTTTTGATTAGGATTGGGATTTCCAAGGGTTTAAGGTTATTGCTTTTCAAAGTGATTAGTGCCGTGAGCTAGTGTGGATTTTGGTTTTGGGAATTAATTTTGAGAACTTAGTTTATTCTTGGTTAAAGTTAAAGGTTTGATTTGGCTTATCAGTTTTTGTTAACGTTTGGTTCTTTAAGAAAGGATTTAATTTTAAATTCGAGCTTTGGTTAATTTTCTTGTCATATCAAAAGGTTTTGAACCTGGTTTGGTGATTGAAATGGAAATATTCTTTTTTTGGATTGGTACTATTTTCAATGCACCCAATTGGTACTCGTTTAGCTTCCCAGTTTAGAAAGGTCTTTGAGACCCATCACGGCACACATGTAGGCTTTGGGCCGTGTGCCGGGATGCCTTGCCCTTTGGGGGTGACCCTGCGTGCACGTATGACAGTTTGTTGGCCTTGCATGTGTATGACAGACTCTGGCTCTGCACATGTATGGCAGGATTATTGGCCCTGCATGCGTACGGTAGGCTGTGGGCCCTGCGCATGTACGACAGGTTAGCTAGATGTGGATTGGGTGACAATTTCCTTATCTTGTCAGTTTACAGATTGATTTTTAAATTACAGTTCTTGTTTAATAATTTGAGACTTTGATCAGATTTATTGATTTCTAAGAGTTTTTAAAACGGATTTGAAATTGGTAATTATTTTTTCCCTTTCGTGAATTTTATGAAATGCTTTAAAGCTAGGGAATCTCAAAGAGTGACAGTGAGGTGTTGAGAAGCTTTGAATTTTAAAGGATTAAGCGAGAATCAGTTACCGTGGTTTGAGTGACAAAGGTTATTTGAGGTCAAGGGTTTAAGTGAGGGTTTGATTCTAAGATATTGGGGAAGTTAGTTGGTTCTAAGTTTTGAGCTTCAGGTGTAACTTAAGGTTATTTTTCAACTTAAGTAATCTATCTGAGGATAGTGGAAGTTTTAGTTGAGACTGAGAATCTGTGAAGTTTAGGAATTCCTTATCTTTGGTGCTAAGGATTTAATTCTGTTATTTGACGATATTTGAGTATTACTGACTATAGTGGATTTGCTTGGTTTAGAGGATTTTGTGACCAAGTTGAAGATCAGTGTTTTACCAGAGAGGGAATCGTTAGTATTAGTTAGTAGAGGATTGATTGGTAATTTGGTGAATTTACAATTTGAGGTTTAAGTTGGTTCTATAATTTGATTATTTTACTGAATTATTAATTTGAGGTTTCTTGTTAGTTTTCACTTATACGAGCTCTAGTGAGCTTACCGAGTTTGTGTTTAAACCCGGTGCACCTTTGGTTAGGTGCATGGTTTGTTTTGCAGGTTAGGCAGGCTGAGGAGACAGTGGAGAAAAGACGAGGCAGTGGGGACTAGCAGTGTTTCAGAACTTAGTTTTGCAGTTTGATTTTCATATAAAAGGTTTTACAGCTTGGTTTTATAAACGCGCTTTTGTAAATTACAGTTGTTTCAGTAAATTATTTTATATTCATGGCTCACAGTTTCAGAAAAGGGCCCCCACAGTTTCAGGAAATAGTTTTCAGTTTCAGTTGGTTTTCACTTGTCCGAGGGTCGAGGCATGACAATTTGATCTACACTTATTCTATTAGGATCTCTAGAGATTTTGGTGGAAGTACTCATGGGATTTCGAGCCTCCTTAGAGGAATCTAGCCCATATCATTTAACTATGTCTTTAGCATACTTAGATTGAGAGATGAAGATACCATCACTCAATTGACGGACTTGAAGACCTAGAAAGTAATTCAACTCACCCACCATACTCATTTCAAAGTCACTACTCATTATCTCAGTGAAGTTCTTTACATATTTTAGAGAAGTAGACCCAAACACAGTATCATGAACATATACCTGAGCAATTATTAAATCACCTTTCACTTTCTAAAAAAATAAGGTTTTATCAATAGATCCTCTAGTATATCCTTTATCAATCAAGTGCAAAGACAGTCTCTCATACCAGGCTCATGGAGCCTGTTTCAAACCATAAAGAGCTTTCTTCAGTCTAAAGAAATGGTTTGGATGATGTGGGTCCTCAAACCCTTTAGGTTGTTCAACATAAACTTCCTCTTGAAGAATATCCTTCAGAAAGGCACTCTTGACATCCATTTGATGCAATGTAAATTTAAGGTGACAAGCAATATGTAAGAGAATTCTAACTGACTGCATCCTTGTAACCGAGGCAAAGGTTTCGTCAAAATCTATTCCCTCAATTTGAGTATACCCTTGAGCCACTAATCTAGCCTTATTCCTTACAATGACACCAAATCATCTGTTTTATTTTTGAAAATCCATTTAGTGCCAATTACATTAACATTCTTTGGCCTAGGAACTAAATACCACACATCATTCCTAGTGAATTAATTCAACTCCTCCTCCATGGCTATAATCCAATCATCATCTCTCAGAGCTTCTTTCACATTTTTTGGTTCAATCTTAGATGCATAACACACATGACTCATCTTATCAATTAATTGCTTTCTCGTCTTTACTGGATCATCTATAGTACCTAAAGTCTCACTAGATGGATGATTCTTTTGGACCCAATGTCATGCCTCGACCCTCGAGCACGTGAGAAATCAACTGAAAACTAAAACTGTTTCCTGAAACTGTGGGCCCTTTTCTAAAACTGTGAGCCACGAATATAAAATAATTTATTGAAAACAACTGTAATTTACAAAAGCACATTTATAAAACCAAGCTGTAAAACCTTTTACATGAAAATCAAACCGTAAAACCAAGTTCTGAAATGCTACTGGTACCACTGCCTCGTTTTCTCTCCACTATCTCTTCAACCTGCTTAACCTGCAAAACAAACCCTGTACCCAACCACAGGTGCACCGGGTTTAAACACAACCCGGTAAGCTCACTAGAGCTCGTATGAGTGAAATCTAACTGAAAACCTCAAATTAGAAATCAATTAAAATAATCAAATCACAATCCATCTTAAACATCAAATCGTAATCAATTCACAAACCAGAAATCACAATCCTTAACTTGATCACCAATCCTCTAAACCAAACAAATTCACTATGATCCATAATACCTCAAATGTCCTCAATTTAACCTCTAACTGAAAATCACCTCGAATTAGTCCACAAGATCCTGATCTAGAATCCAACTAAAATCTCCAACTGGAACTAACTAATCCTCAAACAATAACCACTGATCCTTACTTAAAATCCAACTTAATCCTCAATTTCCCAAAATAACCTCAAATCATTTAGGATTTCCCATCTTAATCCTACCCAACTAACTAGCAAACCAGCAAGCAAGCACACAAGGCAAGCAACCAATTAACTGAACTTAAACTGCACTTAAAACACTCACAAAACTGAAACTAATTCACTCACAGTGACCACGCAAGAAGACCGAACTGCTCCTCGTAGCTCCTTTGCTCGGATTTTAAATCTGGTAGCACAACGGCATCGGAAATACAAATTCCCGTGCCGAGTACCTGTTAAGACCAGATAAGCAACCAAAAAATAACAGAGTTCACAACAGGTTCACTAACCAACTGAAACGGGCGGGAACCACCACACATGGTGGCTACCCAGCCCCGGAAAACGCACGAAAAGTCAAGGAAACTCACCCAAACTCACCACAGGTTCGGGTGGTTGGCCCGAGACCAAAAACCAAGGAATGGGTCGCTGGCACCACCACACACAGCGGGACCCATGGTGGTCAACATTGGACAACGGTGGCCAACCTGGGTCGAAGCTCAAAAGTGACCGGAAAAGGGCGAAAATGGCCAGAGAAGCCGTCGGCACACCCACTCTCGATCCGCCATCCACGGTGGTCCAACGGTTCAATCGAACACACCGACACGCTAGGCTCGACGAGATGAAGGGATCTCGGCAGGTGGGAGGTCGCGTCGTCACCGGAATCGCCGCGATCGCCGCCGATCACCCACTGTGCGTGATTTGGGTCTCTCTTTCCGGGCGTTTCTGGGCTGAGTGGTGGCCAAGGGGAGGTGGAGGAGAAGGTGGCGAGCACGGCGAGCCAAAGATCGGCTTCAGCCGCCACTGGACGCGCCCCCACGCGCAGACGAAAGGCGCGGTTGGAGAAAGGGGTCGCGGGGAAGAGAGAGACAGCGGGAGAGGGAGGAGAGAGAAAGTGAGGGAGAATCTGGGTTTCTGCGCCTTTTAAAATCCAACTTTTCCAAAATTACAAATTTGTCCCTCTCTTCACACGTCCGTAACTTCCAAACTGTAGCTCCGTTTGACGCGTGCTTCATGTCTACGAACTCGTGAGAACGAGACCTCTCCAAGGAACCAAAAGTCAAAGCCAAAACTTGACTCGAACAAAAAGTCAACTTTTTGCCCCTAAATTTAAAAGTCAAACTTTAAAATTGGAAAAACACCCAAAACGTTTTACCTTTCCAGTAAAATCCTGAAAACCTTTAAAAAGCTTTTCAAAACAACATTGGAAGGTACGGGGTCTTACACCCAAGTAGATGGGTCCCTAGACTGACTTGACTTGACTTATCGGTGACAATTGACACTTCTACATCCTCAACAACCTCCTTATTCTTAGGTTCAATACCAATCTTATCATCTCCTTTGATGAAAGCATCATCATAGTCACTTATAGCACTTGGAGGTTCACTAGCATCATCAATGGTGACATTGATAGACTCCATGACATTTCTAGTTCTCTTATTGAAGACCCTATAGGCTCGACTAGTCAAGGAATATCCTAGGAAGACACCTTCATCACTATAAGCATCAAACTTGCCTAAGTGCTCTCTATCCCTTAGGATATAGCAAGTACTACCAAACACCTTGAAGTATTTGATATTTAGTTTCTTACCTTTCCAAATCCCATATGGAGTTTTGTTAGTCTCATGCCTAAGATAAACCCTATTGACAATGTAACATGCGGTGTTAATTGTCTCAGCCCAAAAATGCTTAGCAAGATTCTTGCAATGCAACATAACACGGGCCATGTCTATGAGAACCCTATTGTTCCTCTCAACAATCCCATTCATGTGTAATACCATTCAAATCACAAAATTCAGCAAACAAAGCATTCTAAAATTCACCACCATGGTCACTCCTAATTATAAAAATACAAGTAATATTCAAGCTTTTTTCATTTTGAATTTTATTACAAATAGCACGAAAATTAACAAAAGCATCAGATTTTTCACATAGAAAAGCCACCCAAGTGAATCAAGAAAAATCATCAACCATAACAAGCACAAATCTTTTCCCACCAAAACTCAAAGTTTGCATTGGGCCAATTAAATCCATGTGAACAAGATCCAACACTTTAGAAGTAGTCATGGCATTGAGTTTCTTATGAGGACTCTTAATTTGTTTACCAATTTGATAAGGACCACATACACCTTCATGTTTTGACTCCAATTAAGGTAAACCTCTGACAATTTCTTTTTTAGACAATTGTGCATGTTCTCTAAAATTCATGTGACCTAAACGTTGATGCCAAAGAGAAAGGGTATCATCACAAGCTTTATTGCACACTTTAGATTCAGAGGGAGCTTCAGCATTAATACAATAGCAATTATCTCTAAATCTGACACCACTTAACACAATCTTACCTACTTCATCAATAACATTACACTTATCTTGTGTAAAAGTAACATGACATTTATTTTCATCACACATTTGGCTAATGCTAATAAGATTAGATTTCAGATATTCAACATATATCACATTATCAAGAGCAGTAATAGAACCTCTGCCAAGCACCCTAGATTTACTACCATCACCAAAAGTCATAGACCCACAACTTTTATCTTTAGCAAAAGAAGCAAATAAGCTTTTATCACCAGTCATGTGTCTATAACAACTACTATCAAAATACCAAACAGAAGAATCATGAGCAGCAAGAGCAGTAAATACAACCAAAAAATTTTAATTTTCTTTTCTTCTCCAAACCTGTTTAGGAGAAGAAAAAAGAAATTAACTTATACACTCTATTTACTTCACTAAGAAGAGCCTGAACTTGACCTTAAAGAGAACCCTTACCTTGATGAGCTATAGGCACAAGAGAATTCCTAGTGTTTTTCGTAAGAAAATTACACCTAGGCCTAATGTGACCTAATGTAACAACCCGTACCTTTTAAGTACATTATAATAGGGCCCAAAGTTGACTTTTGGTTCTAGTAAGATTTTAGCTTTGACCTTGGGTCCGTTAGGAAGGTCTTGAGCTCACGAGTTCATTGACATGCGGCATGGGCCGTTTAGAGCCACGGTTAGAAAGTTATGAACGTGAAAAAAAAGCCCAAAGTTGACTTTTTAAATTGCTCGGATTTTAGAGTTGACTTTGACATGGTTGCGTAGAGCTCAACTTCATGAGTTCGTAGACACATAATATTCGTCATTTGGAACTACAGTTTGAGAAATACGGAGGTTTAAAGTGATGGGCAAACTTGTAATTACGTTGAAATGGGTTTAAATTTCCAAAAAATTCTGGAAATTTCCCCCCTTTTATTTCTCTCTCTTCTCTCCCCTCCCCACGCGAAAGCAACCCCAACCAGCCTGACATCTTCTCCTCTTCTCCTCTCCCCTACGCCACCTCCACAACCGACTGCCTAGACTCACCGACGACGTCGCCAATCGCAGGCCAGCGAGCTCACGCTGTCCCCAGCCTCTTTCTCTTCTCTCTCTCGATCTTTTTTTCTCCCTTGCGCGTGACCCATGCGACCACTAGCCACCTTGGTCACTTTTCGGTCGATCCAACCCCTCTAGCTGCTCCTCTAGTGGCCGGCCAGCCCCTCTAGCCACCTTCCTCGCCGGCCGTCGCTCCCACACGCAGCGAGGAGCTTAGAGAGCTCAGCTTTGCCGAAAGCTTCCTTAGCCGATTCCGGCTGTTTCCAGCCACGATTGGCCCAGGTTCTTGTCGACGTTCCCGAGCCTAGAGACGATCCAGCCGGAGACCAAAGCTAGGCTATCTCTGTGAGTGGACTTTGTTTACGAATTCTTTATGAATTTCATGATTTAATTCCTATTTATATTTGAGTTTTAACTGAGTTTATTAATTGAGAAATATTGTTCGATTCTTGAGAATGGAAATGGATTTGATGTGCTTGGAAACGTTTTGTTTTCTCAAGTAAACATATGTGGTTTATTCGTATCTTGAAATATTAAGGGTTTGGTTACTGAAAAGGATTTTATAGTTGTTGGTTTAATGATTTTATAGTATTGGAAAGATTATATATTTTTATGGGTGAAAAGAGATTTATGAGAAATGCTTTTCAAACCACCCTTTGCAGTACCCTTCAGATTATTAGATTATATAGGTCTTTGGGACCCATCACGGCACACACATAGGCTTTGGGCCGTGTGTCGGGATGCCTAGCCTTTTGGGGATGGCCCTGCGTGCACGTATGGCAGGTATATTGGCCCTGCATGTGTATGACAGACCCTGGCTCTGCACATATACGGCAGGATTATTGGCCCTGCATGCGTATGGCATGTTGTGAGCCCTTCGCATGTACGGCAGGCTATTGGCCCTGCATGCGTACGGCAGGTTGTGGGCCCTGCGCATGTACAGCAGGTCGTGGGCCCTGCGCATGTACGGCAGGTTCGGTGGGTAACTGTTGGGTGAGAGGTTTCTTTGTCAAAACAGTTTACAAAATAATTCTTGGTTGATACAAATTTCAGTTCTTATTTAATATTTTGGGAGCTTGCCCAGTGTTATCAATTTCACAGAGCTTTCAAAACAGATTTCAGATGCGGACTTTTTATATAGAGTTTTCAGTGGATTTTATGAAAGTGATTTTAAAACTGGGGGATTTCAAAGAAGGTTTTTTGAAATTTTAAGGAAACTGGAAAGTAAAGGTTTATTAATACTTATTTTGATTTATGTCCACTCACTGAGCTATCTCATTAGTTTTATTTTTGTTTGTTGTTTTAAATTTTCCCCTCCCAGGTTGTAGCGGTGGAGCAATCGTGCCAAAGACGTCGAGACAATCTAGATAGCTGGTGTAGTTTATAGGTGTTTAGTTATCTTGTAAATTTTATTTTGTTAGTGGAATTTGTAGTACCGCTCTAAAAATTTAGTTGAAAATTTAGAAATAATTGGTTTTGAAATTTGGGTCGGAGACCCTTTGGTTGTGGTAGAGGAGCTGTGATGCTTAGAAGTGCTTTTGCAGGTTTTCGTGGATAAAGGGTTAGTCCAATTTCAGGGGAGGTTCTGCCGAATTTTCGGTAGGATTTTCCTTGATATTGGATTCTCGCAGGATCACTCCGAGTTCCAGGGTGGAATTTGGAGAGGGTCCTGTCAATTTGGTATCAGAGCATAGGTTTAGGATTCCTCTACCTTTGCACGAAGTGTGCATCCTAGTTTCTGAGAATTTCTTGGCTTTCTTATAGGAATTATGCCTCCTTGACGTGGCCGACCGCCAAGAGACCACCATAGGGTTAACGAAGGTGCAGACGAGACTGCACAAGGATTCGCTCAGTCCTTGGATCGATTAGTTGATGCGATGACTAATGTAGTACGTACTCGTGGACCTACAGAAGGGGATTATAGTATTGAACGAGCCCATAGACTTAGGGCTATAGTCTTTAAAGGGACAATTGATCTTGGAGTAGCTAACGATTGGATAGTGCGACTAGAATGAATTTTTGAGGTTATGAGATGTCCAGATGAAGAGAAGATTGTCTTAGCTCCGTTCCTACTTGACGGTGATGTGTATTTTTGGTGGGAAACAGAAAAAACAAGACTGACTGCTGATGAGATTACTTGGGATAGGTTTAGAAGTGCTTTTATGAGCAGTATTATCCCAGAGTGTACTGTGATGAGAAAAGGGTAGAATTCCAGAGATTGAGACAGGGGTCCATGATAGTGGTAGAGTATGATAGGAAATTTATAGAGCTTTCTAGATTTTGTCCACATCTTGTGGCGGATGAGAGAGAGAAGTGCTCTAGATTTGAGGATGGTCTAAGAGAAGAAATTCGTACGACGGTTGCAGCTGCTATGCATACCAGTTATACTAGCTTGAGAGAGGCCGCTATGAAAGTTGAAAGGTCTCTTACAGAAGGAAACAGAGGTGGGATGAGACGCTGTTATTATTAGAGCACAATAGTAGGTAGTCCTAGTCAAGGACCATCCAAAAAGGGTAGTTTTAGTTCTAGTTCTTCGGGAAGTGGTGGATTCCGGGGTTATCAACATGATGTGGGTGGTAGGGAAGGTTCAGGACATAGTCATCAAATTGGAGATCAATCCATTTATGGTAGTGTTAGTACCCCGGATTTCTCAGAAAGACAACGATTCCCTAGAGTTGGTGCTCATAGGTACCCAGTTTGTGAGACTTGCAACAAACGTCATGAAGGGCCTTGTCTAATAGGTACTACGGAAGGATGCTTCCATTGTAGGCAGATGGGACACTACAGGAAGGACTACCCGATGTTGTACCATGGAGAAGGTGAAGCTTATGGATCAGCTGTACAGATGAAGCAAACCTTCGGGGTTCAAAGTCATAGCCACGGAGCGACACAGAGTGGAGATGGTACAAGTAGCAGTGGCGCTCAGTCTAGTCACTCCGTTAGAGGCGGTAGACAACAAAGAGGACGTTCTAGAGCTTCAAGCAGAGTCTTTACCATGACCTAGCAACGGGCATCAGTTTCTCCAGACGTCATTTTGGGTGGAAGACCCGTATCTTGTTAAGTGTTAAGTTTCATGTAGATTCACATTGTTTTTAATAGTGAAATTTAAGTATAATTTGAGGTCAATTAGAGAATTTAGTAAGATCCTAAGTAATAGTTTTTGGGGAGATAAGTGTGATATCGATTGTGGAATGGTAAGGGAGGCTAATGGAAATCCTAATTAGGATGGAATGGAAAAAATGATTAAAAATAAAAGTGATTAAGTGATTGAAGGAAAGAATTTAAGGTAATGGGCTTATGTAAGAATATCTTATTTGTAGTTGGAGCGTGCTAGAGGGTGTAGTTAATGGGGGAAAACAGTGTTCTAGGAAAGAAACACTAAAGGAGTTTAAGGAAATTGTTGGTTAATTAGGTTGGGATTTTACACATGTGCGTGGTGGCTTATAGTCTGAGAAGGGCAAAGGAAGAAATTAGGGAATTTGAGAACTAGATTACCACCACATGTGTAAAATTTCAAGGACGAAATTTTCTAACGAGGGGAGATTGTAATGACCCGTACCTTTTAAGTACATTATAACAGGGCCAAAAGTTGACTTTTGGTTCTAGTAAGATTTTAGCTTTAACCATGGGTCCGTTAAGAAGGTCTTGAGCTCCCGAGTTCGTTGACATGCGGCATGGGTCGTTTAGAGCCACGGTTAGAAAGTTATGAACGTGAAAAAAAAGGACCCAAAGTTGACTTTTTAAATTGCTTGGATTTTAGAGTTGACTTTGACATGGTTGCGTAGAGCTCGACTTCACGAGTTCGTAGACACGTAGTATTCGTCATTTGGAACTACGGTTTGAGAAATACGGAGGTTCAAAGTGAGGAGTAAACTTGTAATTACGTTGAAATGAGTTTAAATTTCCAGAAAATTCTGGAAATTTCCCCCCTTTTATTTCTCTCTCTTCTCTCCCCTCCCCATGCGAAAGCAGCCCTTGCCAGCCTGACATCTTCTCCACTTCTCCTCTCCCCTGTACCACCTCCACAATCGGCTGCCCAGACTCACTGGTGACGTCGCCAATCGCCGGCCAACGAGCTCAGGCCGTCCCCAGCCTCTTTCTCTTCTCTCTCTCGATCTCTCTTTCTCCCTTGCGCGTGACCCACGCGACCACCCAGCCACCTTGGTTACTTTCTGGTCGATCCAACCCTTCTAGCTGCTCCTCCAGTCGCCGGCCAGCCCCCCTAACCACCTTCCTCGCCGGCCGTCGCTCCCACACGCAGCGAGGAGCTCGAAGAGCTGAGCTTTGCCGAGAGCTTCCTTCGCCGATTCCAGTTGTTTCCGGCCACGATTGGCCCATGTTTTTGGCGACGTTCCCGAGCCCAGAGACGATCCAGCCGGAGACCAAAGCTAGGCTATCTCTGTGAGTGGACTTCGTTTCCTAAACTTTGTTTACGAATTCTTTATGAATTTCATGATTTAATTCGTATTTATATTTGAGTTTTAACTGAGTTTATTAATTGAGAAATATTATTCGATTCTTGAGCATGGAAATGGATTTGATGTGCTTGGAAACGTTTTGTTTTCTCAAGTAAACATATGTGGTTTATTTGTACCTTGAAATATTAAGGGTTTGGTTACTGAAAAGGATTTTATAGTTGTTGGTTTAATGATTTTACAGTATTGGAAAGATTATATATTTTTATGGGTGAAAAGAGATTTATGAGAAATGGTTTTCAACCCACCCTTTGCAGTACCCTTCAGATTATTAGATTATATAGGTCTTTGGGACCCATCACAGCACACACATAGGCTTTGGGCCGTGTGTCGGGATGCCTAGCCTTTTGGGGGTGGCCCTGCGTGCACGTATGGCAGGTGTATTGGCCCTGCATGTGTATGACAGACCCTGGCTCTGCACATGTACGGCAGGATTATTGGCCCTGCATGCGTATGGTAGGTTGTGAGCCCTGCTCATGTACGGCAGGCTATTGGCCCTGCATGTGTACTGCAGGTCGTGGGCCTTGCGCATGTACGGCAGGTTCGGTGGGTAACTGTTGGGTGAGAGGTTTCTTTGTCAAAACAGTTTTCAAAATAATTCTTGGTTTATACAAATTTGAGTTCTTATTTAATATTTTGGGAGCTTGACCAGTTTTATCAATTTAACAGAGCTTTCAAAACGGATTTCAGATGTGGACTTTTTACATAGAGTTTTCAGTGGTTTTTATGAAAGTGATTTTAAAACTGGGGGATTTCAAAGAATGTTTGTGAAATTTTAAGGAAACTGGAAAGTAAAGGTTTATTAATACTTATTTTGATTTATGTCCACTCACTGAGCTATCTCATTAGTTTTATCTTTGTTTGTTGTTTTAAATTTTCTCCCCCAGGTTGTAGCAGTGGAGCGGTCGTACCAAAGACGTCGAGGCAATCTAGATAGCTGGTGTAGTTTATAGGTGTTTAGTTATCTTGCAAATTTTATTTTGTTAGTGGAATTTGTAGTACCGCTCTAAAAATTTAGTTGAAAATTTAGAAATAATTGGTTTTGAAATTTGGGTCGGAGACCCTTTGGTTGTGGTAGAGGAGCTGTGATGCTTAGAAGTTCTTTTGCAAGTTTTCGTGGAGAAAGGATTAGTCCAATTTCAGGAGAGGTTTTGCCGAATTTTCAGTAGGATTTTCCTTGATATTGGATTCCCGCAGGATCACTCAGAGTTCCAGAGTGGAATTTGGAGAGGGTCCTGTCACCTAACCTACCGCAATTATGACAAATAGGAATAAACTTAAACATAGAAGATGACTAAAGATTAGAGGATAAAAAAGGTGAAGATTCAGACGCTTTGACAAATTTTGTTACTAAAGTACAAGTGTTAGACTCCAACCCTTTAAAACCTAACCCTTTCTTATCACTTGAAATCTTTCCCATGTTAAGCATCTTATCTATCTTATTAGCACCTATTGAAAGCCCTGCAACTTTAACTTTTGTCTCTTCAAGTTCTTGCTCTAGTCTTACCTTCTCAGTTCTAAGGAAATTATTGAGTTTAACCTGCTCATCACAATTTACCTCAAGAAAATTTATTTTGTTTAACAATTGTTTCTTTTCAGTTTGACTCTCAACCACAAAAGTTTAATATTTCTTTTTACACACAAAGAGTTCATTTTTTATCTTTTCCAATTTATCAGACACAGCCACATTCTCTTTCTTAATTTGATAAGATTAAGAATACAAATCTTTAAAAGCCTGTTTAAAATCTTCATTAGTCATATCATCACTCAGACTCTCATTCTTACTCTCACTTTCAGTTTGTAAAACATGTGCACTCTCTTTATCTAATTTAGGTACAAAACCAAAATTGCTAGGACCATCATTAGATGAACCATCAGATTCAGACTCAAACTTAGTATCACTCTAAGTAGCATTCATAGCCTTACTTTTCTCCTTATCCTTATTCATCCTAGTATTAGCACAATTAGAAACATAATGACCATAACCTTGACAAGCAAAACACTAGATACTTTTCTTTAAACTACCCTTTTCAGCAAACCTATAAGATTTTTCAAAAGATTTTTCTCTTTTTCCATCCCTAGATTTTGACTTACTAAAATCCTTTTGCCCAAATTTTTTATTACCAAAATTTTCCTTTTTAAAAAATTTCTTAAACTGTTTAGCAAACAAAGCAAGATCTTTAGCACTTATTGGAGCATCAGGATTAGGTTCATGTTGAAATTCTTTTTCTTTTTCTTATTCATTCACAGTTTTTAGAGCTACACTTTTTACCTTTTTGGATTTAGGGAATTGCATTTCAAAGGTTTTTAGTGACCCTATTAGATCTTCAATTCGTAAAGTGTTCAAGTCTTTAACTTCTTCTATGGCAGTTACTTTAGCATGAAAACGAGAAGGAAAAGACCTAAGTATCCATTTAACCACTCTATGCTCAAGAATCCTATCACCTAGGCTATAACAAGAATTCACTTTATTACTCAACCTAGCATAAAAATTAGAAAATTTTTCATCCTCAAACATTTTAATATTTTCAAATTGAGTAGTTAACATTTGCAATTTTGACTCTTTGACAGAAGTCGTTCCCTCATGTGTAATTTGTAAAATATCCCAAGCTTCCTCAGAAGTCTCACAGTGTGAAATATGCTTAAATTGATTAGAGGTCACGGCTGTGAAAATCGCATTCAAGCCTTTGTGATTATTAGTACTATGAATTTTTTTAGCAGGAGTCAATTCTTCAAAAGTATTAGGAGTTTCCTATCCTTTTGAATCTGTGGCAACTGGAGGAGTCCCGCCATACATAGTTGTGTGCCACACATGATCATCAAAAGCCCAAAGAAAGGTTCGCATCTTAGCTTTCCTTGCAGCATAATTATTACCATCAAATAAAGGAGGATGAGCAATGGAACCGCTCGCACGATCCATGCTCAAGGATTTAATCTAGGACCTCACTAAGTGAATCTAGTGACCTGCTCTAATACCAATTGAAATTTTCCAAATTGATCCCAAATAAGCCTAGAAGGGGGGTGAATAGGCTTTTCGAAAAAAAATCCAAATTTTAAAAATTACCAAGTTAATTATTAGGTAATGGATTAAAAAACAAATCAACCTGAACAACAAAGAAACAATCACACAAGAACACACAGAAATTGTTGACGCGGAAAACCCACACTTGGGAAAAACCGTGGGACCTAGTACAGAGAAAAACAATCCACTATGAAAAGCTGAAGTACTACAACCAGTGACTCGATCCAAACCTAATTTAGACTCCTTCTAGACAGATACACTAACCTCAAGCCACACTCTGCACTTCAACCATTGGAATTACAAGGAGACCTTCTCGCCAACATTCTACTGACAAGAGCTCATGAACCCAGCCTCGTCCTTGATCCTCAAGTTCAAATAATTATGAAGGATGAATGAATGATGGATAATAACATAAATAAATTTAACAAGGAAAAATTTATTATGCTATCTATTTTAAAAGCACCAAGAACTAGTTTATATGATGTGTTTATGCCACCCTAGTTTATATCACAACCTCACACTAACAATAAAAACCCTAGAATGCAATCTCTTAAAGTGTATAATGTGTGAACAAAAATAAATATGGATTAAGAGAGATTATATATAGAAGACAAACCTTTAGTAACTAGGAAATAAGATCTAACCAATTGGGAAAGAGATTGGAACCCAAAAGGACTCTTTAAAACCTTGAAAAACTAGGATTTAACACACAAAAACGAGCACACTCATGCTTAGGACCGGTCCTCCAAAGTATAGAACGTATCCTCTAGAAGAAAAAAAACAAAGGATGACAGGACCCTCCTCGAATTCCAACCTGGAACTCGGAGTGATCCTGCAGGAATCCAATATCAAGGAAAATCCTACCAAAAATTCGTCAGAACCTCCCCTGAAATTGGACTAACCCTTTCTCCAGTAAGACCTGCAAAAGCACTTCTAAACAACAGCTCCTCTACCACAACAAAAGGGGTCTCTGACCCAACAAATTCAAACCAACTAATTAAGCTTTCAACTAGATTTTCAGAACGGTACTACAAGTTTAACTAAGGAAAGAACATTTACAAGAATAATTACGCGCCTACTAATACACAAGCTAACTAGATTACCTCAACGTCCTTGGCTCGACTGCTCCACCGCTTCAACCTGGGGGGAAAAATTTAAAACAACAGTAAAGGAAAAACTAGTGAGATGACTTATTGAGTGGATGAAAATAACAAGTATTTAAACTTAACTTATAAATAAATTCATTTATTATGGCAAACTACAAAAATAATTGGGCACTAAGACCTCACGTCTTTCTTTAAAATCCCCCAATTTTAAATCACTTTCATAAAATCCACTGAAAACTCTAAATAAAAATCCGCATCTGAAATCTATTTTGAAAACTATGATAAATCGATAAAACTGGTCAAGCTCCCATTTTAACAAATAAGCATTGAATCTGTATCAACCAAGAATTATCTTGTAAACTGATTTGAAAAATAAACCTCTCACCCAATCCAATATCCAGCAATTCTGCCGTACATGCGCAGGGCCCACAACCTGTCGTACGCATGTAGGGCCAATAATCCTACTGTACATGTGCAGAGCCGGAGTCTGTCATACACATGCATGGCCAACAAACTGCCATACGTGCACGCAGGGTCACCCCCAAAGGGCAAGGCATCTCGGCACACGGCCCAAAGCCAATGTGTGTGCCGTGATGGGTCCCAAAGACCTATATAAATTGATATGCTGAACTAGATACCAACAGGGTGCTTTGAAATCATAAACTTCCGAAACTCCTTTCCCAAGATATAAAATACTTAACATTTCTCAAAAAGCACGACTAATAAATCCTTGGCACAAGAGCCCATTGAAACACAATATATTCTCAAACTCAAGCATGAAAACATCTTTTGAATTTCTTTCTATCTAGTCAAAGCATAAAATCCAGTATAACAAATTCCAAACCCAACGTCTAAGTCAAACTTATTTAAGAAATCCGTAAACTAAACTTGCAAACCAAATAATATTTCCAAAGTAGATAAATCACGGCTCAAATAACTTAAAATATAACTATGAAATAAAACATTAAATTCACAAAAATAGTTTAGGAAACGAAGTCCACTCACTGTGAAGTAGCCTAGTCTTGATCCTCTGTCAGATCGCCCTGAGTTTCGAGATCGTCGCCTACAATTAGAGAAAACAAGACGCGGAATTAGACTCGACTTAAAGGTAACTGAAACACATGTAAGTAAGTGCCCCAATTCTCTAACCTTTATGGTCAAAAGACTAGTAATCACTCTCGGCTCAAATTCCAACGTCAACCAACTTTTTAGTCTGCCAAAAGCTCCAATAAATTCCTATTTACCACCTATCACAACTGGGGTTCGTCCAAGGGTCGTTTTGGGCATCCAAAAGTTCTCCAATAACAAATAAAATGAGACGCTGTTGACCCAAAACGCTTCCACTCAAAACAAGGTTAGAAACCCGCTTAACTAGAGTCTAAATTCACCTCAAAAATTATTATTCTCCAAATTCTTCAAATTAACCATTCTAAACCACAATTGAAGGTTTCTAAGTTTGGAAATCACTAACAAGTGCAATTAAAACTCCACGAACACTTAAATTTCCAAAATGGGCATAAGCCCCAAATTTCCAACTTTCAATTTCCCTCAAAATTTTCCAAAATTTCTCATTCCAATCTTCAATTAGAGGTTCCTAATGATGGAAATTACCCAAAACACCTCACAATTTGTGTTAATTTTAAACACCCATGCTAAACCCAAAAATGGCCTCAAACCCCCAAATTCAATCTTCCATATTTACTCAGAATTAAACCACCAAATTAGAGGGGAAAGAAAGCCCATGGAAGGAGGAAGAAAACTCACCAAGAACCTGGCCCAATCGTGGCCGGAAATGACAGGAATCGGCGGAGGAACTCGCGGTGTAGTTGGGCTTTCTGAGCTTTTGCTGTGCGTGGGAGCAATGGCTAGCAAGGGGGGGAGGACTAGGGTGGTTGGCCGACAGTTGGGGAGTCGCCGATGGGGGCTAGGCCGGGCGGAGGAGTGCTGCATGGTCGTGTGGGTCACGCGCAGGGAGAAAAAGTGAACTCGAGAGAGAGAAGAGAGAGAGCTGGGGGCGGCGGGAGAAGGGGCTGGAGTAGCTGGCCGGCGGTTGGGGATGTCGTCGGTGTTATGGGTGACCAGAAAAGCTGGGTGGTCAAGCAGGGGAGAGAGGAAGAAAGAGATGTCAGGCAGGGGGTGCTGTTGCGTGTGGGAAAGGAGAGGGTAGAGAAATAGAGAGAGAAGAAGAAGATTCCAGAAATTTCTGGATTATTAAATGCCACTTCGTCATAATTACAAGTTTGCTCCTCACTTTGAACCTCCGTATTTCTCAGACTGTAACTCCAAACGACACATGCTACGTGTCTACGAACTCGTGAAGTCGAGCTCTACGCAACCATGTCAAAGTCAAGTCTAAAATCCTAGTAATTTAAAAAGTCAACTTTTGGGGTCCCTTAACATGTTCCTAACTTTCTAACCGTGGCTCTAAACTACCCATGCCACATGTCAACGAACTCGTGAGTTCAAGACCTTCCTAACGGACCAAAGGTCAAAATTAAAATCCCACTCAAAACAAAAGTCAACTGTGAGGCCTATTTAAAAATTACTTAAAAGGTACGGTTCGTTACAGAGGACCTCTCTGGAGGACCGATCCCACCACTGGGATGACCGGTCCTTTGGCCCACTTCTCAGAAAATAAAAAATTGCTACTGTGGGATCGATCCTACCAGGTGTAGGACCGATCCTATTAATAGATAAGCCCTTTTTAAATCTTTTTAAAACACTTTTAAATGCATATGAATGAGATTCTAACCACCTATGATGTATGCAAGGTTTCTAAGTCAACTTACCTTGATCCTAAACGAATTTGAACACTGAGACAAGCTTTGAGGATAATTAATTTGAACGCATACTTGAGAATCAACTTGACAAACTAAACTAATGCTTACAATCATATGAGTTTTGTCAAAATAAAATCGCTAATTATAAAAATTACACTTACATGATCACCTTAGGTTATTTTTAATGTTTAAACTCTTATAAATATTTGGAACCGTATATGCATATCTAGTTTTTCTAAATTTATACATTGTATAATTATGAAGGTTTTGGATTTATGACGGGTGGGACCCGGAATTGATGGTTTGATATTATGATTTTGCGAATTTGGTTTTTGAAACTGGGGAATTTGAAAGACAAGTTTTATGTTAATATACTTATGTTGAACAAAGGATTGTTTAAATTATTTTGTCCACTCACTGAGTTTTATCTCATAGTTTTGTGTTTTAAATGTTCTCCCCCAGGTGACGAGGATCCCGTTCGTGCCACTTGAGCGTCGAGCCACTTTTTCATCTTCTGACATCCGAGACTATGTAGGCATAGTTTCACTTATTTATTTCAATTATTCATTTCTCTCGAATGATGTAATTTCTTTAGATATGCTCTGAGATCACTTTGAGGTGACCATTTCGGGTTGGGTTGTTGTTTTGACTATTATTTTGTTAAGAGATTATTTGTTGAGATTCTCTGGTTACTGTTGAGTTTAACAAGGCATATCTCATTTTTGGGTAAGGTTTTTTTTTTAACAAAGGAGACGCTGCCTAATTTTCGGTAGGATCGGAGCCCATGTCGTGAGATGTGGCGTTCCCAACAGGGTTGTCTCAGGGTAAACTCTGGGGCGGTCCTGTCAACGAAGAGGTGAACAAAACCCAACCAACCTAATGTCTAGAAGATACTGCACGTTCCTCCACGTGCAGCTGAAAGGTGCGACGGCGATTCTGATCGCCAGACACTGTTCACGAGTGATATTTGATTTTGTTTTTTTTTTTGAAAGATGAAATTATTTTTCCTATTTATATTTTCCTCCTCAAACTTCAAACACGTATACCTCCTAAACCGTAACTCCAAATTACGAGCCATTTCTTCCTACGTGCTTGTGAGGTCGAGCTCCACGTAACCATATAAAAATTTCTGTCAAAACACCCTTTTAAAAATATACGTCCCTTGCAAAACCAAAACTTCCCTAAGTGAGGGCAAATTGGTAAATTCACCTCAAAGACTTTAAATGATGATCCAATAAGGAAAACTAGGGATGGGTCGTAACAGTCAACCTTGTACATGTGATAACATTTCACCTTCTTCATTTGATATTGCATGTTTATTTGACAACTCCATGTGATCTATATTTCCTTTTTATGAACTTGTGTAGTGATATGCATGTTAAGTGTGTTTTATAATTCTTAGAGTAGACTTATATGACTATGTGAGCTATTGAGCATGTTCTTTAATTTTTGAGTGTGTGCGCTACTCTAAATCTTATTCTTGTCATTTAAGTCGTTTTGATCTCATTATTCATTCATTTGGTCATACACTTGAAATGCACATATTTTGAATCATTTTGTTAGAACTTCTCTTTTATTCTATTTGAAGCATTTAAAGATTATATTGTGCCAAGGAGATGATCTTAGGCCATGTTTGTAACGACTTGTACTTTCCTAAGTAATTTTAATAGGGCCCACTGTTAACTTTTGCTTCGAATGAGATTTTAATCTTGACCTTGAGTCCCTTAAGAAGGTCTTTAGCTCACGAGTTCGTTGGCACGCAACATGGGTTGTTTAGAGCTGTAACACCCCGCACCTTTCACAAGTTGTTTTGAAAAGTTTTTAAAAGATTTTCGGGATTTTATTTAGAAAGTAAAGTGTTTTGGGCGTTTTTCAAAAATTTTAAGTTGATTTTAAAGGGGCAAAAGTTGACTTTTTGTTGGGGAGGACTTTTAGCATTGACCTTGGGTTCGTTGGAAAGGTCTCGTCCTCACGAGTTCGTAGACACGTAGCACGCGTCGAACGGAGCTACGGTTTGAAAGTTACGGACGTGTGAAGAGAGGGGCAAGTTGGTAATTTTGAAAAGTTGGATTTTTAAAAAGGGACACAGAAACCCAGAAATCACAGCAGTTTCTCTCTCCTCTCTCCCGAAAATTCTCTCTCTCTCTCGCGAGCCTCTCACCCAGCCGCGCCTTTCGCCGGCCCGTGGGGGCGCGTCCGGCGGCGGGCCGGCCTGGTTTTTGGCTCGCCGTGCTCGCGTCGCCTCCCTCTTCTGGTGGCACCTCCTCCCGAAACAGCCCGGAAAGAGAGAATCCGAGAGTGCACCGTGGGTGATCGGCGGCTATCTTGACGTTTCCGGCGACGACGAGGTTCAGCGACTGCCCAGATCTCTTCCTCTCGTCGAGCCCAGCGTGTTGGTGGGTTCTATTGACCCGTTGGACCGCCGTGGGCGGTGGATCGGAGCTAGGGAGGCCGGCGGCTTTCCGGCCAGTTTTCCTCCTTTTCTTGCCACTTTTGGCCGCCGACCCAGGTTCGAGTTTTGATCCCCTCGATCTCCTTTACGTGCCTGTGTAGTTTGTTTTAGCTAAACGTGACTTTCGTTTTTGGCAGTTGACCGCCCGTTGACCGTCGTGGGACTCGCTGCGTGTGACGGTTCCAGCGACCGTTCCTTGGTTTTTGGCCTCGGGCCAACCACCCAAGCTTGTGGGTGAGTTTGGGTGAGTTTCTCAGACCTTCCGCGTGTTTTCCGAGGGTTGGGTAGCCGCCGTGTGTGGTGGTTCCCGCCCGTTTCAGTTGGTTGTGAAATCTGTTGTCATTGCTTGGTTGTCTGGTCTTAACAGGTATGCTCGGCTTGGGAAATTGTATTCCCGATGCCGTTATGCTGCCGGATTTTAGAATCCGAGCAAAGGAGCCACGAAGGACACGAAGGGTAGTTCAGTCTTTTCGCGTGATCACTGTGAGTGAACCTAAGTTCAACTAGTTTCCAGTTCAGTTGCTTGTTGATTGTTGTGCTTGTTTGGCTGTTTGCTTTGCTAGTTAAGAGGTTACGGAACTAGGATTGGGGATCTCGAGGATTTAGGGATTAAAGAAGAGATCGGAGTATCAGTGGTTTTAATTGAGGATTTAGTGGATTCTAAAGGTTGATTGAGGATTCCAAAGGTTGATTGAGGATTCTAAGTTATGGAAGGATTTAGTGGATCCCAAGTAAGGATCTGGTGGATTGTTCGAGGTGATCGTTCAGTTAGAAGTTAGAATTTAGGAAATTAGAACCCAAAATTCGGATTCCCTTGAGATTTCGGAAATTGGAATGTGTTGTATGTAATTTTGGGCAATAATCATTTCTAGCGACTATGAATTGAAGGTTAGATTAAGGAATTTAAAGGAATTTTGAGAGATTGGAAAATTGGGGAAAGTGGGGTGATTTGGGACTTATTGATTGTTTGATTTTGAGGATTTTGGAACTTAGAATTTCTGGGAGATTATGCCAATTCGGATTCTTGTTAANTAATTGAGGTTAATTAAAAGTCCTATGGTGCAATTGGTGGTTATGGTATGGATTTAGAGTTAATTGGAAATTGAATTAAGGAATTATTGTGAGAAGTTAGAAACT
>QANT01007497.1:0-23083 GCA_003254885.1 Purshia tridentata
GTTTCATGATCCAAACAAAGTATATTGGCACATATTTAGACTTCAGAAACAATGAAGCTTGGGTTCATATATCTCACATACATTTACATACAATTATTGGCATGACCCCCTATGACATAACGCCTTTGACACGTAAATGAACATCTTTTGCGAAAAGATCATGAGTATTGCGTGATATGATTGACATTAATACAAGTGGAAAACTATAGGAAATGTGTGCCCTTAGGCTAATCATAGCTAACCTTGAGGACAAAATTTCAAGCAGTAATTTTTCAAGACCCATAAAGACGAATGATACCTTAGAGCAATTTAAGAGGAGAGTATAAATAGAATAAAGGATTTTTCTCCACAAGAACTGTACATCTGCATTGATAGTTCTTAAATTGTATGTTCCTAATTGAAGAGACTATTGTCTAGATAATAGCGTATCCGTATGGAATCAGCATAGTTTTTAAGCCGACTTAAATGTGGAGGTAGTCAATCTCGGACTGTGCTTAAAGAGACACCAAGGGCAAGATTATAAGTGCCTATAGGTAATATAGGTCCACTAAACGAGATTCATAAATAAGACTTATGTATGGAGTGAAATACCCATCAAACAAGATCTCAAATATAGTGACAAATAGCAATAAAAAGATGTCATGAGAAGCAGTTTAATTAATTAGAGAAATAAGTTAGAAACCTAATTAGCCTCTTGTGAAGGCACTATTGCCTCTAATTATTTCATCTATAGATATTAATGGCTCAATAACTTTTTCTTTAGTTCACTTAAAAGAGTTATTGGTCATGCTAATAAGTTCTTGATTTTACAAATTTAACACATGAAAACGTTTCAAAAGTTCTTTGTGGCTATTGTCTAACCTAAAAAATTTTTTTGTAAGGTTGAAAACAGTTTTGTAATTGTTTCATAAAAAAGTTGTTTTGAAAAAAATATTGTTCTTATGCTCTTACTAATTTTTCTTGAGAAGATTTTGTTAAGCTAGTTTGAGTGTTGCTCAAGCTCCAAAAATTGTCTAATAAAATCTTTTTTTTTTTAATAAAGAAGTTGTTTGATATTGAAACTTTGGATTTTTAACTGCTTGAATACGAATAATATTAAACATAAAAGTTTTGTTCTCTAGAAATTCAGCTGTTGTTCTTACTACATTACTATTTTGTGAATAACCACCAAATGCTCTTTGCCTAGAAGAGGGTCCAAAGAAATCCATACATGTTATTGAATAATGTGTGAAGGAATATCAACTAATGTGTTATTTGAACATTTAATATCTTCAAATAATGGTTTAAATCATCTACCTATAATAGTATCAAACCAATACTTAAGGTTCAAATAACACATTCTAACAGATATTCTTTCACGTATTATTCAATAATAGGTATGGATTTATTTGAACCATTTTGTAGTCAAAGAGCATTTGGTGGTTATTAATTGACCAATAATGTAGTAAGAACAATAGCTGAATTTCCAGACAACAAAACTTTTATGTTTAATACTATTCATATTCAAGTAGTTAGAAATCCAAAGTTTCAATATCAAACAATTTCTTTAGTTAAAGAAAAAAAATAAGATTTTACTAGACAATTTTTATGGCTTGAGCAACACTCAAACTGACTTAACAAAATTTGCTCAAGAAAAATTAGTAAGAGCATTATAACAATATTTTTTACAAAAGAAATTTTTATAAAACAATTATACCAAACCTGTTTTCAACCTTACAGACAATTGTAGTTTTTGGGCTAGATAATAGCCACAAAGAACTTTTGAGACGTTTTCATGTGTTAAATTTGCAAAATTAAGAACTTATTAGCATGAGCAATAGCTCTTTTGAGCAAACTAAAGAAAAGGTTATGGAGCCATTAATATCTATAGATAAAATAATTACAGGCAATATAATGCATTCATAAACCCACAAAACTTGGTGATTTATTTAGTTTCGAAGAATTTGATATACAAAAGCCTATGAGGCAATTAATAATCAAAGTATAATGAGCCAAGAATAAATATTGAAGACATAGAAAAAACTACTACAAATAAGTTTATCTTAAAAGAACAGATAAAATTGATACCACAAGCCATTCAACATCACATGATATTTTAGAACAAGTTAATAGAATTGCACATATAGCTAGCTATCCAAGAACAGTTATTTTAGGCTATTGATAATCCTGGACTAGGGGTTATAATAGTCACATACAAGATTACAAGATGCAATCATCTGACACAAGTAGAATGCACTTGTGACCAGAAATAAGTACAGTTCAACATAGTAATAGCTAGATTGAACATATAAGATTTCAAAGAATGAATATTTGGATTCAGACATGAAACAATTAGAGAGAACATTAAAGTCACACCGCGACTCCTTATGGATTATGGTTTTCTTAATCAAATGCACATTAGAAGAAATTATCATGCATAATCTCTTCTACAAAAGTTTAAAGATATAGTACAAATATTACTACAATATTGGAGAACCATCTAGTTAGATTTTAACAGCATTCCACCAGCATGGTTTTTGGATAGTGTATATGAAGAACTAGCAATACAGAACATTATTATCAACTAGACGAACTTTTTATAATGTATACAAATGCCTCTTTCTGATTTTACTAAATTTAGCCTAAAGTATCTTGAAGCCTATAGAGGAGCACAAATTGCACAACATGATCAGTATGATGATAGACATCTGTTAGTTTCAAGTTTTGTATTGGCAATTTCCTTGACAAAACAGCTTGTAATTATTTTAGATTTGAATCTCACACAAGCTCTAGACTAAGTTAGGAACATTTGAGTGTGCAATGAAGTCTACACAGCTGGCCCTACATCCCTCATGCCTAAGGTAATACCCATATCATGCATTTCACGTAACATCAGTTTTTCACAGAGTAGTGCATGTTTTGACTGGTCTATGACATATCATACACTACACTTTTCTGGCACGGGAACTGCACATAATTTCTTGTGAATATTAAGTGATCCCACGTGAGAGTCTTTTATGTGGGTCACTCTCCTAAATGGGTATTTGCACGTTTTTAATTTTCTGACTTCTTATGATTGGGCCTTTACTCTTCTCTTTCATTCCTCAGCCCACATCAGTTTTTAAATGGGTTTCTTATTTCTGCACTATTCATCATCTTCCCCAAATCCTCTTTTCTGAAAATGGAAACTTTCCCAAAACAACTCAGCCCCTCTCCCACACGAATCTTCAGATTCCCTTTGGCATATTCGGCTATGAGCTGTCCTGAAAGTTTGTTAGGACTTGAGCCTATTATTGGCTGCCATGTGGAACGGTGTGGGTGTGCGTGTGTGGCTGCTGCTACAAGGTACGGGCAGCCCTTCATTCCTTTTGTCACTCACATTTTTGGTATGTTTTAAGCAGCCCTTGAGCTGAGTTTTTGGTGAGACCAAATGGGTATTTTAATTTTCAAGAGTTGAAAGTTTTTCTTTGAAAATTTTCTTGTGTTCATCTCTTGATTTATTTTATCTAAAAACTAAATGGGTTTTGTGTATGGGTTTCAGATTTCTTCAAAAGCATAAACACATCACTCTAGTTTTTAGATATGGGTTTATATTGGCTTCTTCAAATTTTGTTTGGTTGAAGGAGTTGATCTTGCTAACCCAAAATATTGCATATCACTTTCATATCTTGAAGATCCATAAGCAAGCTGCAAATGGGGTGCTACGTGTTGATGAGCTAGAGGATAGAGCTTCCAACAACGTAAATGACTCTTGGCTTGTTGGTTGATGGTTGCACAAAGTGGGTATGCTAGCTGCTACTTAGCTTTAGAGTAAGTAAATGAGCTTGTGTGCTGATATAGACTTTGTATTGAACCTCAAAATATTGGATTGCCCGGTCAGCGAATAAGACCCCCAGTTTTTTAACCCTTTGAGGTTTTTCTGGGTGAACAACTTGTGTGTTTCCTCCTTGTGATTGCTGGGTTTATTTGCCATTTGTATAACTTGGGTTTAACTCTTTGTCATATGCTATCAGACCTTGTTTTATGGTTGATAATATTACAACTGATGAACTGAATCTAATCTAGCATCACACACCTCACTCTAGTTGTGGCTAGCACTGGGATGCCTATTTTGATGGATCCTTGAGTGCCTAGGTTGTCACTCCTCACATGATTATTTGAAATGCTTGCTGGTTGTGTTTCTTGGGCTGTGCATCTGTCGTACAGACTTGAGTGTGTTTGATTGGTTCAGTCTTGTCAAATAGTTTTAAAATTGGGTCCGATCAGTGATCCTTGTTTTACTTAGGTGCTTTAGGGTGTTAAAGCACTTTGTACCAAACTACAACTTGTCCAGAAATTGGAGGAAAAATCCATCGGGTCTATGGTGGTTTGGCCAATTTCAGGCGTGCAGGCGGCTTGGCTGGCTGGTGGGGGCAGCTGGGGAGTCGCTGACGGGGGGCTAGGTCGGCCGGAGGAGCGTTGGGTGGTCACGCACAGTGGAGAGGGGAGAAGAAGATGGCCTGTGGGTCTTGGGGGGGTGCTCTGCGCGTGGGGAAGAAATAAGGGGGAGGGGAAATTTCCAGAAAATTTTGGAGATTTAGACCCACTTCAACATAATTACAAGTTTGCCCCTCACTTTAAACCTCGGTATTTCTCAAACCGTAGCTCCAAATGACGCATGCTATGTGTCTATGAACTCATGGAGTTGAGCTCTACGCAACCATTTCAAAGTCAAATATAAAATTCAAGCAATTTAAAAGTCAACTTTTGGTCTCTTAACACGTTCCTAACTTTCTAATCGTAGCTCTAAATGGGACATACCACGTGTCCACAAACCCTGAGCTTAAGACCTTCTTAATGAACCTAAGGTCAAAGTTAAAATCCCACTCGAATCAAAAGTCAACTCTGGGCCCACTTTAAAAATCACCTAGGAAGGTGCGGGCCGTTGCATCATAGCTTTTAATTAAGGTTCTTTCTAAGTTAGTTTATTTTTTTTAATTATGATTTTTAATGACTTGCTTGATTGTGTAGTGTATAGTCCAAAAGAAATGGATGAGGCCCAAATGAAAGAAGAAAGAAGAGGAAGGAAGCCCAAGCAGCAGCCCAAGCCCAGTCACTAGACCCAGAAGCGGAACGGTCCCAAAGAAAAAGAAGAAGCTGCCGCCTTTTCCTTGATTAATCTATCTCTCAACCTATCAGCTTGCGAACATGGCCCTTTATTTCCTCTCAGTCACATTTTCCTTTTCTTTCAACTGCTGGCTCTCTCTCCTTTTCTAGCTAAGCCAAGCCGTGCCTCTAGCTCCCTCTTCCTCTCTCTTGGAATCATGTGAGCCGCTCGCCTCTGCCTTCCGAGCTAGCTGCCATTCTTTTTGGTTGGTTAATCACCAATCACGTAGTGACATGTGGAGGAGGCAGCTATGACCAGCATGCTTTCAACCCTCTCTTTCTGTATTCTCTCTTTTCCTCTCTTTTTAGCCTCCTCTCTCCATATTTTATATTTTCTGTTCTTAGTTAGAAAATTTCCACCCCTTCTGGGGGTAGAATTTAAGAGAGATTCTATATTTTATTTTGTAAGCACTTTTTATTTTATAATTTGAGTCTTTTATTTACTTTCTTATCTTTCTTCTTCTTCTCCTCTTATTTATTTATATGCTTCTAAGTTATTATTTTTATTGTTCTTAGTCTAGTTTAAATGTTATTTTATTCTTCTTTTCCCTTTTATTTTAGTTTAATACTCATGGGTGGTTGCTAAACCCCTTCACCAAGGTGAGGGGGAAGCACCACCATGAAAATTTTCAAGTAGCTCTCTTAATTAATTTCCCACCATTTAGTCCTTACAAATCTAGATTTTGTTTATAAAATGAGAAAAAACTTATATTTCACCCATGATGTCATATATTGTGGGTAATTAGAACTTCTTTCCACTTTGGACCTCGAATTGTTCGGCCTCCACTTGTGGATAAGATATGCATGTAGGCTGCGCCAACACTGTAGGTGCTAAAAAATCACCCAAAGGTCTTTCAGTTCGTGCACCTTGCGGCTGCCCAAGTACTCCCTCATCTTGATCTCTCTCCTTGGATCCTCCACCATATTCAAGTCCGAGTGGGTCCTCAGCTCCCACTATTGTCCTAACGGGCATCCTAGTAATTTTGGGTACTCCTTTACTCCTATTTATCATCTTCTCTACCTCTTCCTGAGTAATAGGTATAACCAAAGAACTAGAACCTTCCATTGTACGTTGAAAATAAGACGAAGTCAAAAAACAAACATGAAAATAAAATAAACTAAAAATTTATATACACTGATTTAATTGAAAATATTTAGGCTAGTAATTAACACCAATAACAGTTCCTCGGCAACGGCGCCAAAAACTTGTTGTATGTTTTATTAGAGTAAAAATAATGTAATAAGAATGGTGCTCTAATTAGCTCGCAAGTGCATGAGTCGCGAAGTAGCAGGACATGCAAGCACGAGGTCGATCCCTCAAAGAAGAGTATTGATGCAATAACGACTACTCTAACTAAGTTCAATTAAATCAAACACTACTCACACACACAATCGGGGGGGGGGGGTTNGGGGGGGGTTGGATAGATTTTAAAGACTTCAAATAAACTAAAATGTTGTAAAATAATAACAAGAATCAAGAGAAAGAAACACTAGGGTTTAGAATCCACCACTAGTTCACTACCTTCCTTCCTATGAATTATATTCCTTTAATAACACACGTACATGTTCATGAAGTTTGCCTACCAAAAGCTTTGGCTATTTCCTTTTGGTGTTATACCTTCCTTATGCATATACTAGAAGTCTCTTAAACCTGCTTTAGCAAGTTAACTTGCATGTTCCTAGACAAGCTAGGCTCATCACCCATGCAAGAGTCATTAGGATTTTGTGAAGATGACAAACACATAGACCATATATCCACTGCAATGTACACTATGCAATCTATGATCCCTTCACCCAAAGATATTTTCTTAGGATATCTCCATGTTGCATATTGAAATTATCATCCTTTTGAGCTTATTTAATTCCACAAAACAAACTAAGGTGATCAGCCAAAGGTGCCACACAAATAGGGTCAATCTAAACAGAGATCCAAGATTCAAAAACATACATGTATTAATATTCAACAATCCATAAAAAAATCAAGTAGCATAACTAGGGCTTCATCCTAGCCCTAGCTTTGAGTTTAGCTAGACATAATTAACATAAGCATAAATAAAAGCATAAGCTAAAACTAAATAGAGAAAGAAGAGAAAAGCAAGCCGTGGGCAGTAAGGCAGCAGGCGGTGGCACAGGGTAGTAAGTGGCGGCACAAGGAAGCAGGTGGCAGCAAGGAGCGGCGGCAAGGCTTGGCTTTCCTTCCTTTGGCTGGCCGAAATCCCCTCTCTCTTTCTCTCTCTCTAATTTTAAATTCTTGTGAAAAATAATGGATGTCTAATTCTGAAGTATAATGAGGTTTATATGTTGGGGGGGGGGGGGGTGGCTTTCCTTGGAGAAAGGGGAAAGGGAAAACACATAAAATTAGGGTTTGGAGGCTAGAGGCTTGCGACACCCATAGGGCCTCGGCCCATTAGCGTATGCGGCTGCCCTAGGGTTTTTAATCCTTTGGGCTTGCAGCAACTTAAGCCCATATCTTCCTTTCACATGCCATTTGATGCCCACTTATCTCTTGGCCTAATTGTCTTCATATGAAGTGGCCCACTACTCCTTGGAAGCTTTTAGAACACTTTCCTTTATATTTCCTAATTTCCCTACGAAATGATTTCAACTAGGGTTTTGCTTTCCTAGTTCAATTAGGATTTATCTTTCCTAATCCAACTAGGGTTAGGTTTTCCTAGTCCAACTAGGATTCCTCATTCTGGCCTTGTACATTGATGGTTTTCCTGGTCTGACTAGGATTCCTTGTTTAAGTAGGATTTCAGCTCTCCTAGTCCCATCAAGATTTCTTCAATTTTCCTAATTTGATTAGGAATTGTCCAAAAATAGCTCTTTTGGCTTCTTTCCTCATTTGCTCTAGAATACCTACAAAACACTAAAACAACACAAAAGCACACAAAATGCCAAGTCCTAGCATTCTAGGTTAAGGAGTTAGCATAAGAAAGTGTGCGAAAATGCACACTTAACACTCAGTCCAATTTCGTCCAATTTTCCAACAAAACGTGCCTAGTTGGCAAAAAAGATATGGGGAAGCATTTCTTAGGCTTGGATTAGAGTTCTAGACCTCAAGAGGCACATTTCATGTTAAGAAAGAACTAAAACATCATTTTGGTGCATACTCAGTTTACTTTGGTCTAAATTGCATCAAAACGTGCCCGCTTGGCAAGAAAGACATGAGGAAGCACTTTTTCAAGTCTCGATTAGCGTGCTAGTCCTAAAGAACTACTTCAGTTGTTAAGAATGCACGAAAACGTGCATACTCAGTCCAAATTTGTCTGAATTGCACCAAAACATACTTAGTTGGCAAGAAAAACATGAGAAAGCACTTTCTCATGTGTTGATTAGCGTATCGGCCCTAAAGAATCACTTTAGGTGTTAAGGAAGCACGAAAATGTCATTTCGGTGCACGCTGAGTCCAATTTGACAAAAGTTACACCAAAACGTTCCCGGTTGGATAGAAAGGCAAGGGGAAGCACTTTGTCATGTCTGGATTGGCGTGCTATACCTAAAGAACCACTTCAGTTGTTAAGAATGCACGAAAACATGCATACTCAGTCCAAATTGGTCCGAATTGCACCAAAACGTTCTTGGTGGGCAAGAAATACATGAGTAAACACTTTCTCATATCTCGATTAGCATGTCAGCCCTAAAGAACCACTTTAGGTGTTAAGGATGCACAAAAACCTCATTTCGGTGCACGCTGAGTCCAATTTGACAAAAGTTACATCAAAACGTTCCCGGTTGGAGAGAAAGGCAAGGGGAAGCACTTTGTCATGTCTCGGTTAGCGGTCTAGAGCTAAAGAACCACTTTTGGTGCTGAGAATGCACGAATATGTCATTTCGGTGCACACTTGATCGAATTTGGTTAAAGTTACATGAAAGCGTGCTCGGTCTACAAGAAACGCTTGGGGAAACCACTTTCCCGTGTTTGGATTAGCGTTCCAGCCCAAATGAACTACCTAAGGTGCTAAGAACGCACGAATATGCCATTTCAGTGCACATTGAGTAAAATCTAGTTAACGTTGCTCCAACACGTGCTCGGTTGGCAAGAAACACATGGGGTTGCGGTTTATCTGGTTTGGACTAGCGTTCTAGCCCTCATCAAGTGCATTTCGTGTTAATAAGGAGCTACAACGTCATTTTGGGTGCATTCTTAGTCTAGTTTCGTCCAATTGCTCCAAAAAGTGCCCGGTTGGCAAGAAAGACATGGGGAAGCCGTTTCTCGTATCTCGATTAGCATTCTAGACCTAAAGGACAACTTTAAGTGTTAAGAATGCACGAAGACGTCATTTTGGTGCACACTGAGTATAATTTGGTTAACGTTACACCAAAACGTGCTTGGTTGTCAAGAAAGACATAGGGAAGCACTTTCTCATGCTTGGACTAGCGTTCCAGCCTTAAAGGAGCACATTTCGTGTTAGGATAGAGCAAAAATGTCTTTTCAATGCATAATCAGTCTAACTTTGTCCTAATTGCACCAAAACGTACTCGGTTGGCAAGAAAGAGATGAGGAAGCGCTTTTTAATGTCTCGATTAGCATTCTAGCCCCTAAGAACAACTTTTGGTGTTAAGGATGAATGAAAAAATTGTTTCGGTGCACACTCAGCACAATTTGGTTAAAGTTGCACCGAAACGTTACCAACCAGTTGGCATGAAAGACATGGGTGTAATACCCAAATTTGATGTTCTATGTTTGTATTTTTTTATGATTAATGTTTAATAGTATTTTTCTTTAATTTGGGTTTTAGTTATGGTAGGTAGCTAGGGTTTTGTTACAAGGGGTAAGATGGTAATCCTTAAGGTGATGGGTAAGTGGAAAATTAAGGGGATAAGAAGGTTTTAAATAAATAAAAAGAATATTATTTTGTTTTAAATGAATTAATAGGGAGGAATTTAGAATTTGCCCTAGTAAAAAACGTTCAAAGACTGGGAGTTAGAGAAGAGTGAGAGAAAAAGAGAAGACGGCTCAAAAGCTAGGGTTTCTCAGGGAGTAGAGACTTTTGGGTGAAGTTTTCCTTCAAAAAGCAAGATATTTAGGTAGTATGTGGATCTTAAGTCATTATTAAGGAATTTATTAAGTTTATTTTCGAATTATTATGGGTGATGTGGTTTTAGGGCTCTAAGTAAGTTTCTAAGTATTCATATGCTATATGAAGTGCACTCTTTACACTTGTATGTTTAATTATGAATTTTTTGTTGTGCTATTTTCTATTGGTGGGCTACTCACTGAGTTTATCTCACTAGTAGTTTGTTGTGGTTTCAGGTGATGATGTTTTTGCTGATACTTAGAGGCTTTGGCAGCTGTTCCTTCAGCGTAACTTTTTCCCCTAGGATTATAACCATGAAACCTTTTTTTTATTTAATAAGTGGATTTTCCCCATTAGGTTAGATTAAGTTTCAGTTCCTTTAAGTATTTGAGTTTTTTTTTTGTAAACTTGGTTATTCGAGGTTTTCCATACTCTTTAGCTAGTAAACTCAGAGTTTCGTTTTATCTTTGTGTTAATAATTTACGATTAAGTTTGATTTAATCATACTCTCAACCTTCGGGTTTGGGGGTGTTACATTTTGGTATCAGAGCGAAGGTTAATGATTCTGTAGACTTTGGAAGAGTCAAAAGAAAGTTAGAGGGACCAGTCGGCTGCCAAGTCTATAGGACATTTTTTTTGTTGATTTTGATGTTTGTGCAAATTTTGGTTAAGTTTGTTTGCTCTATTGATTTATTTTGCGTTTGGGGTTGAAGTGATGAATAAGAGAACTAAAAGGGGTTACCTCAGTCCTAGAGACCAGCTCATGACGATTGGAGTTTGGGTCAAGGATATCAGAAAGTTGATTTGCAAAAGAGGAAAAGAAGAGGTAAGCCGAATTAATTATAAAGTGAAAATGATATTTTCTGATGTCAAGGGACCGTCGTCAAGGGTGAGCAATATTGTAGCGGTTGGAGTTCGAATGCCTGGGATTGGACCCAATTCGAATAAGCTAGTTATGCACAATGTTTATAAAGAACGGGAGGAATCATACTATCATACAAATAAAAAAGTAACTTGTACCGGGCCAAAGAGTAGGTGTAAGTATCCTTACGCGTTCTTTCCAGAACATGATGATGGTGTGGATTTCCATCTCGAACTTGAGATTGAATCTGGGACTAGGTTCGACAATGACAACAAAGTAGAATGTCCAATTTTGTAATGTTGTTAAGTTTATTTATAAGACTACTTGCTAAGACAAGTGCAATTTTTTTTGGATAACTATGGATTGTTGACTTTGCAATCTCAATTTAAGTATTAAAAGTTGAAGTGTTTTTTGTTCTTTCTTTTTCTTTTGTGCTAAATTTAAGTTTTGTGTTTTTAAAATAGAAGACAATCATGGTGCGGGGAACTATTAGCAATCGTGAGGAAGCGATCCCTGCCAACATGCAAGAGTTCTTTCGGATGATGACTACATGGGGAAATACAATGCAACGAAGTACTGGAGGGGTGAACAGAGTGGTGGAACAGTTCAGGAAGAATCATCCTCCATCGTTCAAAGGCGAAGGTGGCTATACGATGGCGGAGGAATGGATCAGTGATTTTGAGAATATTTACCTTTTTATGGATTGCCCAGATCTCTATAAGGTTACCTGTGCAACCTTTATGCTGAAAAAGGAGCTAGGCATTGGTGGGAGAGTACACGCCGAGTTCATGATATTGATACAAACCCGATTCGGTGGGCAAGATTTAAGGTGCTCTTTTATGAGAAGTATTTTCTTGCTACTCTGAGGGCAGACAAGGAGGCTAAGTTTATACAACTAACTCAGGGGTCCAAGTTAGTGTTGGAGTATGAGAGGAAGTTTGAGGAGCTTATGAGGTTCGCACCTCATTTGGTGGATACTGAGGACCGTAAGGCTAGAAAGTTTGAAAGGGGTCTCAGGTTTAATTTGAGGAGGGCGGTAGAGGTGCTTGAATTGCGAACGTATGCTGAGGTGTTATGTAAGGCGCAGATTTTGGATAAGAGTGATGAGCCGGTGGTGTGCACTAAAGCTAAAGATAACGGCCAAGGCTCATCCCAGAGGAAGTTTTGGAATAAAGGTGACAAGAAAGCGTTTGAGAACAGAAAGGGGGGTAACAAAAAGCAAAGGACTGACGACGCTCATAAGAAGGATTTCCCTACTTGCGAGACTTGTGGCAAGAAGCATGAGGGAACCTGCTACAGGAAGTCAAGGGATTGTTTCAAGTGCAGTAAGACTGGACACTTAATCTAGAATTGCACGGAGATGAAGACTGATCAAGGAGGAAGATCTCAAAGGGACAAAAGGACTCAAGGAAGGGTGTTTGTACTTACTTGGCAAGAGGCGGAAACTTCACCTTCTGTGGTAGCAGGTACTGTTTCGATTCTTGGTTGTCATGCATTTTCACTGATAGACTCGGGAGCTACCCATTCTTTTGTGTCAGCTTTGTTTGCTAGTAAGCTTAGAGTCTCACCAACAAAGTTAGAGTCTTTTTTTTGTGCTTCCACACCTTCGGGTGATGTGATTTGTTCGGATAAGGTGTTGGAAACTAGTATAGAGATAGCGGATAGACAATTAATGGCAGACTTGGTGATTATTACATGCTTGACTTTGACGTAATCTTGGGTATGGATTGGTTGTCTGCTCATCGTGCGATGGTAAGGTGTTTTGAGAAGGAGGTGTTTTTCCAACCAACAGAAGGAGAAGATTTCTGTTTTGTTGGTATGAAGATAGGTTTCTTCCCGCGAGTGATATCTGCTTTTCTGGCACACAAGTTTCTTCGGAAGGGTTGTGTGGGCTTCTTGGTGAATGTAATTGAAATGAAGAAGAAGACAGTCCCGATGCAAGAAGTACCAGTCGTTAAGGAGTTTAGTGAGGTGTTTCCAGAGGATTTGAGTGGGCTACCTACGGATTGTGAGATTGAGTTCACAATAGAGTTGTTACCCAGAATAGTCCCTATATCAAAGGCACCTTATAGGATGGCACCGACCGAACTCAAGGAGTTGAAAGAGCAGTTGCAGGACCTTTTGGACAAGGGTTTTATTCATCCAAGTGTGTCTCCGTGGGGGGCACCAGTTCTATTCTTTAAGAAGAAGGATGGAACAATGAGAATGTGTATAGATTATTGAGAGCTTAATCAGGTAACAATAAAGAATAAGTATCCCCTGCCGAGGATAGAGGATTTGTTCAATCAACTTCAAGGAGCAAGTGTCTTTTCCAAGATTGATCTTCAGTCAGGGTATCATCAATTGAAGGTTAGGATTGGGCACGTCCTTAAGACTGCGTTTTGTACACGTTATGGACACTATGAATTTCTAGTGATGCCTTTTGGGCTTACAAATGCCTGAGCGGCTTTCATGGATCTTATGAATCGTGTATTAAAGGAGCACTTGGACAAGTTTGTCATTGTGTTCATCGATGACATCCTAGTGTACTCAAGGATTAAGGAAGAACTTGTGGAGCATTTGAGAGAAGTGCTGTTGATTTTGAAGGAAAAGAAGTTGTATGCAAAGTTTAAGAAGTGTGAGTTTTGGCTTGATCAAGTATGTAACACCCCGTACCTTCAAAAGTTGTTTTGAAAAGTTTTTTAAAGGTTTTCGGGATTTTTTTTGAAAGAGTAAAACGTTTTGGACGTTTTTCGAATTTTAAAGTTTGACTTTTAAATTTGGAGGCAAAAAGTTGACTTTTTGTTCGGGCAAAGTTTTGGTTTTGACTTCGGGTCCGTTGGAAGGGTCTCGTTCTCACGAGTTCGTAGACGTGTGAAGAGAGGGGTAAACTTGTAATTTTGGAAAAGTTGATTTTTAAAAGGCACAAAAACCTAGAATTTTCGTCACTTTCTCTCTCCTCTCTCCCGAAGCCTCTCTCTTTCTCTCGCGACTCTTCCTCCAGTCACACCTTCCACCGGCGCGTCCGGCGGCAGCTGGGCTCGGGCTTCAGCTTGCCGAGCTCGCCTCACTCCAGTCACACCTTCCACCGGCGCGTCCGGCGGCGGCTGGGCTCGGGCTTCAGCTTGCCGAGCTCGCCTCCCTCCCCTCTTCCTTCCCCTGGTGGCGCCTCCTCCTGAAACAGCCCGGAATGAAAAACCAGTTCGTACACAGTGAGAGTCGCGACGGCGATCGCAGCGTTTCTAGCGACGTCGAGGCTCAGCGACCGCCCAGATCTTCTCTCCTCGTCGAGCCCAGCGTGTTGGTGTGCTTCGATCGTCCATTGGACCGCCGTGGATGGCCGATCGACGCGGGTAGGCTGACGGCTTCTCAGCCGTTTTCTTCCTTTTTCGGCCACTTTTGGTCGTCGACCCAGGTTTGAGAATCGACCCACTTAACATACTCTACGTGCTTGTGTAGTTCATTTTTGCTAAACGTGAGTTTCAGTTTTCGTGCAGTTGACCACCGTGGGTCCCGCTGCGTGTGGTGGCGCCAACGACCCGTTCCTTTGTTTTTGGCCTCGGGCCAATCATCCTAACCCGTGGGTGAGTTTCTTGGACTTTGTGGTTGTTTTCCAGGGCCGGGCAGCCACCGTGTGTGGTGGTTCTCGCCCGTTTCAGTTGTTAAACGGACTGGTTGTGAACTCTGTTGTGTGTTTTGTGAACTGTCTGGTCTTCATAGGTACCTTGGCACGGGAATTTCCATTTCTGATGCCGTCGTGCTACCGGATTTTAGAATCCGAGCAAAGGAGCTACGAGGGGCAATTCGGTCTTCTTGCGTTGTCACTGCTGAGTGAAATTAGTTTTAGTTTTGTGAGTGATCTAGTTTAGTTAATTTTTCGTTCAGTTTAGTTAGTTGTTTTGTTGCTTGTTAAAGGGGTACGGACTAGGATTGGGAATCCTGAAGATTTTGAGGTTATTTTGGGAATTGAGGATTTAGTTGGTATTTGAAAGAGGTTTGAGGATTCTAAGTTATTAGAGAATCTAGTTGGATTCTAATTTAGGACCTTGTGGACTAGTTCGAAGTGATTTTCAGTTTAGAGGTTAAATCGAGGTTATTTGAGGTATTACTGATCACAGTGAATTTGATTGGTTTTGAGGATTTGTGACCAAGTTGAGGATTGTGATATTTGGTTTGTGGTTTGACTGTGATTTGAGGCATTAAGGTGGTTCTTGATTTGATTATTTTATTGATTTCTAATTTGAGGTTTTTAGTTAGATTTCACTCATACGAGCTCTAGTGAGCTTATTGGGTTTGTGTTTAAACCCGGTGCACCTTTGGTTGGGTGCAGGGTTTGTTTTGCAAGTTAAGCAGATTGAGGAGGCAGTGGAGAGAAGACGAGGCAGTGGGACCAGTAGCATTTCAGAACTTGGTTTTACAATTTGGTTTTATAAATTTGTTTTTGTAAATTACAATTGTTTTTCAGTAAATTATTTTATATTCATAGCTCACAGTTTCAAAAAATGGCCTACAATTTCAGGAAACAGTTTCAGTCTCAGTTGTTTTTCACGTGCCCGAGGGTCGGGGCGTGACAAAGTAGCCTTTCTAGACACATCATTTCTGGACAAGGAATATTAGCAGACCTGAGTAAAGTGGAGGTAGTGTTCAATTGGCCAAGACCCACTAGTGTGGGGGAGATCAGAAGTTTCTTAGGTTTATCAGGTTATTACATGCGTTTCATAGAAGGGTTTTCTAAGATAGCCACACCATTAACTCGCTTAACGCGTAAAAATGTTAAGTTTGAGTGGGCACAAGAGTGTGAAAGGAGTTTTGAAGAACTCAGGCGTCATTTGGTGACAACCCCAGTCTTGCCTGTACCTTCCGGTTCTAGTGGATTTGTGATTTATAGTGATGCTTCCCTTAAGGGTTTAGGTTGTGTATTAATGCAGAATGGTAAGGTGATAGCGTACGCTTCTCGCCAATTGAAAACTTATGAGCAGAACTACCCTACCCATGAATTTGAGTTAGCGGCGGTGGTGTTCACTTTAAAGATTTGGAGACATTACTTGTATGAGGAGAGAAGTGAGATTTTCACGGACCATAAGAGCCTTAAGTACTTTTTCACACAAAAGGAGTTGAACATGAGGCAAACACGGTGGCTTGAGTTGGTCAAGGATTATGATTTTGTGATTAGCTACCATTCGAGGAAGGCTAATGTTGTGGTAGATGCGGTAAGTAGGAAAACTTCTGGTCATGTTGCCACGTTGCTAACGATGCAACGAGAACTTTTGCAGGATTTTGAGAAGTTAAGAATTGAAGTTTGGGAAAAAGCTAGTTGTGCCTATGTGTCTTCGTTGACTGTGCAACCTGCCCTTATTGAGAGGATTAAAGAGGGTCAGAATGGTGATTTGGAGCTAAAGAAAATTATGAAGCGTGTTGTTGTGGGGGAAGAGACAAAGTTTGGGATGCTCAGTGATGGGGTCTTGCGGTTTGGTAATAGGTTATGTGTGCCGAATGAGCAATCAGTTAAGAGGGAGATATTTTCTGACGCACATAACTCTTTGTATTCGGTTCACTCGGGAAGTACTAAGATGTACCATGATTTACGTTCTATTTATTGGTGGCCTAATATGAAGAAGGAAATAGCCCAGCACATAGAGCAATGTTTGACATGCTAGCAAGTTAAGGCCAAGCATCAGTGACCTTCAGGATTGTTAAAGCCATTGATGGTGCCAGAATGGAAATGGGAGAAGATTACCATGGATTTTGTGGTAGGTTTAACAAGGACGCAAAAAGGGTATAATTGCATTTGGGTTATTGTGGACCGTTTGACGAAGTCGGCTCATTTCCTTCCTATACACACTACCTACACTATGGATCGATATGCTCAATTGTCTGTAGATGAGATAGTAAGATTGCATGGGGTTCCTATATCGATTGTGTCTGATAGGGATATGAGGTTCATCGCTGCATTTTGGAAAAGTTTGCATAAGGCTTTGGGCACGAAGCTTAACTTCACTACTGCTTTTCATCCTCAGTCTGATGACCAGTCGGAAAGGACCATACAGATGTTGGAGGATATGTTGCATGCATGTGTGATGGATTTTAAGGGCAGTTGGGATAAGTATGTGTCATTGATAGAGTTTTCGTATAATAACAGTTATCATGCGACCATAGACATGGCGCCTTATGAGGCATTGTATGGGAGAAAGTGTAGATCTCCAATCCATTGGGACGAAGTTGGTGAGAGGAAGATTCTTGGTCCAGAAATTGTTAGCTAGACAAACTAGTGAGGTTATTGGTACCATTAGGGAAAGGTTGAAGGTAGCTCAAAGCTGACAAAAAAGTTATGCAGACCAAAAGAGAAAGGATCAGGAATTTGTTGTTGGGGATAAGGTGTTTCTCAAGGTTGCCCCGATGAAAGGTGTAATGCGTTTTGGAAAGAAAGGGAAGTTGAGGCCAAGGTTTGTGGGTCCATTTGAAATTTTGGAAAGAATTGGTGAGTTGGCTTATAAACTCGCTCTTCCACCTGCATTGTCCAAGGTGCATAATGTGTTTCATGTGTCAACGCTTCGGAGGTATGTTCCTACATTGACACATGTGCTAAGTTATGAGCCTCTCAAGTTGAGAGATGATCTTACGTGTGAGGAGAGGCCTAGTCAAATCTTAGATTGGAAAGAGCATAAGTTACGACATAAGAAAATTTCTCTAATTAAGGTATCGTGGAAGAACCAACCTATTGAACTTGGGAACGAGAAGATCAAATTAGAGCATTGTATCTTGAACTCTTTGAGGCTTAAGGTGAGACAAATTTCGAGGACGAAATCCTTTTAAGGAGGGTAGAATTGTAATACCCAAATTTGATGTGCTATGTTTGTATTTTTTTTATCATTAATGTTTATTAGTATTTTTCTTTAATTTGGGTTTTAGTTAGGGTAGGTAGCCAGGTTTTGTTACAAGGGGTAAGATGGTAATCCTTAAGGTGATGGGTAAGTGGAAAATTAAGGGGATAAGAAGGTTTTAAATAAATAAAAAGGATATTATTATGTTTTAAATGAATTAATAGGGAGGAATTTAGAATTTGCCCTAGTAAAAAACGTTCAAAGACTAGGAGTTAGAGATAGAGTGAGAGAAAAAGAGATGATGGCTCAAAAGCTAGGGTTTCTCAGGGAGTGGAGACTTTTGGGTCAAGTTTTCCTTCAAAAATCAAGATATTCAGGTAGTATGTGGATCTTAATTCATTATTAAGGAATTTATTAAGTTTATTTTCGAATTATTATGGGTGATGTGGATTTAGGGCTCTAAGTAAGTTTCTAAGTATTCATATGCTATGAAGTGCACTCTTTACACTTGTATGTTTAATTATGAATTTTTTGTTGTGCTATTTTCTATTGGTAGGCTACTTACAGAGTTTATCTCACTAGTAATTTGTTGTGGTTTTAGGTGATGATGTTTTTGCTGATACTTAGAGGATTTGGCAGCTGTTCCTTGAGCGTGACTTTGTCCCCTAGGATTATAACCATGAAAATTTTTCTTTAGTTAATAAGTGGATTTTCCGCATTAGGTTAGATTAAGTTTCAGTTCCTTTAACGATTTGAGCTTTTTTTTTTGTAAACTTGGTTATTCGAGGTTTTACATACTCTTTAGCTAGTAAACTCGAAGTTTTGTTTTAGCTTTGTGTTAATAATTTACGAATAAGTTTGATTTAACAATACTCTCAACCTTCGGGTTTGGGGGTGTTACAATGGGGAAGTACTTTTTCATGCTTGGATCAGCATTCTAGCCCTAAAGAAGCACATTTCATGTTAAGAAGGAACGAAAACATCATTTTGGTGGATACTCTATCCAATTTTGTCCAATTTTCCACCAAAACGTGTCCGGTTGGCAAGAAAGATACGGGGAAGCACTATCTCGGGCTTGGACTAGTGTTCTAGCCCTCAAGAAGCACATTTTTGGCCAACCACGCACGAAAACATCATTTCAGTGCGTACTCAATCTAATTTCGTTTAAATTGCACCAAAACGTGCCCGGTTGGCAATAAACACTTGAGGAAGCACTTTCTCTCTTTTCGATCAGCATTCTAGCATGAATGAAGCACTTTAGGTGTTAAGAATGCACTAAACGTCATTTCGATGCACACTACACACAATTTGGTTAAAGTTTCACCAAAACGTGCTCGGTTGGCAAGAAGCACGTTCTCATGCTTGGATTAGCATTCTAGACCTTAAGAGGCATATTTCCTGTTAAGAAAGCACTAAAACGTCATTTTGGTGCATACTCAGTCTACTTTCATCTAAATTGCATCAAAACAGGCCCGCTTGGCAAGAAAGACGTGAGGAAGCACTTTCCCATGTCTCGATTAGCGTGCTAGCCCTAAAGAACCACTTCAGTTGTGAAGAATGCAGGAAAGCCTCATTTTGGTGCATACTCAGTCCAAATTGGTCCGAATTGCACCAAAACGTTCTTGGTTGGCAAGAAGGACATGAGTAAACACTTTTTCATGTCTCGATAAGTGTGCTGGCCATAAAGAACCACTTTAGGTGTTAAGGATGCACGAAAACGTCATTTCGGTACACGCTGAGTCCAATTTGACAAAAGTTACAGCAAAACGTTCCCGGTTGGAGAGAAAGACATGGGGATGCACTTTGTAATGTCTTATAACAACCCGTACCTTTTAAGTATATTATAATAGGGCCCAACGTTGACTTTTGGTTCTAGTAAGATTTTAGCTTTGACCTTGGGTCCGTTAGGAAGGTCTTGGGCTCACGAGTTCATTGACATGCGGCATGAGTCGTTTAGAGTTACGGTTAAAAAGTTATGAACGTGATAAAAGAGCTCAAGGTTGACTTTTTAAACTATTTGGAGTTTAGAGTTGACTTTGACATGGTTGCGTAGAGCTCGACTTCACGAGTTCGTAGACACATAGCACGCGTCGAACGGAGCTACGGTTTGGAAGTTATGGACGTGTGAAGAGAGGGGCAAGGTTGTAATTTTGGAAAAGTTGGATTTTAAAAAGGGGCACAGAACCCCAGAAAATTGATTAGTTTTCTCTCTCCTCCCTCTCGCTGTCTCTCTCTTCCTCGCGAGTCTCATCTCCAGCCACGCCTTTCGCCGGCGCGTGGGGGCGCGTCCGACGGCGGGCCGGCCTGGTCTTCAGCTTCCCGTGCTCGCGTCGCCTCCCTCTTCCCTCCGGTGGTGGCGGCTCCTCCCGAAACAGCCCGGAAAGAGAAGAATCGCACGTACACAGTCGGCGTCACGGCGGCGATCTCGGCGATTCCGGCGACGACGCGACCTTCAACCTGCCCAGATCTCTTCCTCTCGTTGAGCCCAGCGTGTTGGTGGGTTCGATTGACCCGTGGGACCGCCGTGGGCGGCGGATCGGAGCTAGGGAGGCCGGCGGCTGTCCGGCCAGTTTTCCTCGTTCTCCGGCCACTTTTGGCCGTCGACCCAGGTTCGAGTTTGGATCCCCTTGATCTCCTCTACGTGCCCATGTAGTTTGTTTTAGCTAAACGCGACTTTTGTTTTTGGCAGTTGACCGCCCATTGACCGTCGTAGGACTCTCTGCGTGTGACGATTCTAGCGACCGTTTCCTTGGTTTTCGGCCTCGGGCCAACCACCCTAGCTTGTGGGTGAGTTTCTCGAACTTTCCGCGCGTTTTCCGAGCGTCGGGCAGCCGCCGTGTGTGGTGGTTCCCGCCTGTTTCAGTTGGTTGTGAACTCTGTTGTTATTGCTTGGTTGTCTGGTCTTAACAGGTGCGCTTGGCTCGGGAATTTGTATTCCCGATGCCGTTATGCTGCCGGATTTTAGAATCCGAGCAAAGGAGCCACGAAGGACACGAAGGGCAGTTCGGTCTTTTTGCGCAGTCACAGTGAGTGAACCTAAGTTCAACTCATTTTCCAGTTCAGTTACTTGTTATTGCTTTGCTTGTTTGCTGTTTGCTAGTAAGTGGGTAAGGAATTAGGATTGGAAATTCCGAGGATTTAAAGGTGATTTGAGGTTAAAGGATTAAGGGAGTTTGGAGCATTCAATGGATATTATTTGAGGTTTAAGTTGGTTCGGGATAGATATCGAGGATTCTAAGATTATTGGAGAATCTAGTGGGATTCTAAGTCAGAATCTGGTGGGTTGTTCGAGGTGATCGTTCAGTTAGAGGTTAAATTGAGGATCTTTGAGGGATTAAGGATTACAATGGATTTGATCGGTTTAGAGGATTTGGTGATCAGGTTAAGGTTTATGATTTGTGTTTGTGGTTTGACTGTGCTTGAGGCATTAAGATGGATTGTGAACTAATTATTTTACTGAATTATTAATTTGAGGTTTACAGTAGTTTCACTCATATGAGCTCTAGTGAGCTTACCGGGTTTGTGTGTAAACCCAGTGTACCTGTGGTTGGGTGCAGGGTTTGGTTTTGCAGGTGAGCAAGCTGAGGAGGCAGTGGAGAGAAGACGAGGCAATGGGACCAGCAGCAGTTTCAGAAAACTTATTTTACAGTTTTATTTTCGTGTAAAAGGTTTTACACTTGGTTTTATGTGAATTGTTTTGTAAAGTTACAGTGATTTCAATAAATTATTTTATATTAATGGCTCACAGTTTCAGAAACAGGCCCCACAGGAAACAGTTTTCAGTTTTCAGCAGTTTAGTCACGTGCCCGAGGGTCGGGGCGTGTCATGTCTTGGTTAGCGTTCTAGCACTAAAGAGCCACTTAAGGGCTAAGAATGCACAAATACGTCATTTTGGTGCACACTTGGTCCAATTTGATTAAAATTCCACCAAAACGTGCTCGGTTGACAAGAAAAGCATGGGGGAACCACTTTCTCATGTTTGGATTAGCGTTCCAGCCCAATTGAACTACCTTAGGTGCTAAGAATGCACGACTACGTCATTTCAGTGCACATTGAGTAAATTTTGGTTAAAGTTGCACCAACACGTGCTCGGTTGGCAAGAAAAATGTGGGGAAGCGGTTTCTTTTGTTTGGATTAGCGTTCTAATCCTTATGAAGTGCATTTCGTGTTAATAAGGAGCTACAACCTCATTTTGGGTGCATTCTCAGTCTACCTTCGTCCAATTGCTCCAAAAAGTGCCCGGTTGGCAAGAAAGATATGGGAAAGTTGTTTCTCGTGTCTCGATTAGCGTTCTAGACCTAAAGAACAAGTTTAAGTGTTAAGAATGCACAAAGACGTCATTTCGGTGCACACTGAGTACAATTTGGCTACATTGCACCAAAATGTGCTTGGTTGTCAAGAAAGACATAGGGAAGCACTTTCTCATGCTTGGACTAGCGTTCCAGCCTCAAAGGAGCACATTTCGTGTTTAGATAGAACAAAAATGTCTTTTCAATGCATACTCAGCCCAACTTTGTCTCAATTGCACCAAAACATACCCGGTTGGCAAGAAAGAGATGAGGAAGGGCTTTTTAATGTCGATCTCGATTAGTGTTATAGCCCCTAAGAACAACTTTAGGTGTCAAGGATGAACAAAAACGTCGTTTCGGGGCACACTCAGTACAATTCAGTTAAAGTTGCATCGAAACGTTGCCAACCAGTTGGCATGAAAGACATGGGGAAGCACCTACTCATGCTTAGATTAGCATTCTAGCCCTAACGAAGCACATTTCGTGTTAAGAAGGAACGACAACATCATTTTGGTGTATACTGAGTCCAATTTCGTCGAATTTTCCACCAAAACGTGCCCGGTTGGCAAGAAAGATACGAGGAACCACTATCTCGGGCTTGGATTAGTGTTTTAGCCCTCAAGAACCACATTTTTGGCTAACCACACATGAAAACATCATTTCGGTGTGTACTAAATCTAATTTCATTTAACTTGCACCAAAACGTGCCCGGTTGGCAATAAACACTTGAGGAAGCACTTTCTCACTTTTTGATTAGCGTTCTAGCACGAATGAACCACTTTAGGTGCTAAGAATGCACGAAACGTCATTTCGGTGCACACTGCACACAATTTGGTTAAAGTTGCACCAAAACGTGCTCCGTTGGCAAGAAGCACGTTCTCATACTTGGATTAGCATTCTAGAACTCAAGAGGCACATTTCCTATTTAGAAAGCACTAAAACGTCATCTCGGTGTGTTAGTTTCAAGTTTTGTATTGGCAATTTCCT
>QANT01007499.1:0-23746 GCA_003254885.1 Purshia tridentata
TTCGTTTCGGAACCCTCCAAAAACGATAATTTCGCGAAATTTCGCCGAAATTACCGAAATTACACTCCTTGTCCACAACAACCTAAATAAAACCAAAAAAAAAAAAAATGTTCCTGGAATATCGAAAGTAAAAAAGTTATCATCTTGCTTTTAATTAAAAAATTGATATTGGAATAGCAAAAGTTACTTTTTTGCTTTGATGATATGTTAGTGGAGCGACCCAGCACATGACTAACGTGGGTGGGAGGACCTAAACGTGGACCGAGAAATTTAATATAACAGACCCAATTCAATTTGCCTACAAATAAGGCCAGGGTTGCTTGCTACTCATAAATCTTGACCAAAACAATAGAAGAGTGGTTTCATGGCTTTACATGGTATGCTTATCATACTACTCTCTTTGCTAATGTTAGCAGCAGCTCAAGAGCTACTGCCTAATCAATTGGCTATCAAGCCTGACTGCCAAACCCAGTGTGGTAATCTCACAATTCCATATCCATTTGGCATAGGTGATGGTTGTTACTTGCAACAGGGAGGTAAAGGGTTTGTTGTTACTTGTAACAAATCCACTGAGCCCCCAACAGCATTCTGGGCGAATAGTAACATCCCCATTACCGACATATCCCTGCAGGAGAGTGAGATGCAAATATGGCAGTTCGTAGCCCGAGATTGTTATGACAAGCAGGGTGAGCAAACAAATAATTCCAAGCCTGAGTTGCGGACTCCTTTCATCATCTCTGACACCAAAAACAAATTCATGGCAGTTGGCTGTGACACTCAGGCACTTTTTGAGGGCTACCGATCAGAGGAGGAAAGGTACATAACCGGGTGCTCATCGTATTGTACGAGCCTTGCAGGCGTTAATGACTCCTCTTGCTCTGGCATTGGGTGTTAAACTTCCATCCCCAGCGGACTCAAGAATCAAACTGTGATTTTGACTAGCTACAAAAATCATACTAGGGGTATATGGGAATTTAACCCCTGCAGCTACGCCTTCATTGTACAAGAAGGCAAGTTCAATTTCTCCAAAACAAGCCTGAAAGAACTGGAGAACAAAACCAAGCTCCCAATGATTCTTGATTGGGCAATTGGGGATAATTTCACATGTGATGTTGCTGCAAAGAGGGACGATTTTGCTTGCAAAGATAACAGTGAGTGTCTCAAACCCTCCAATCGGAATGGTTACATTTGCCAGTGCAAGACAGGTTACCAAGGAAACCCATATCTCTCACAAGGTTGCCAAGGTGATGATCCATATTCTTTATATATATGCCTTGAGTAATTAAGTTGTTGCAGCTGGGAAGGCTCAAAATTGGATTTCATCGCATACTATGTGTGATATTATATATATGACTTTTAATTCCTTTCTTTTCAGATGTTGATGAGTGCCAAAATGACCCAAAACCCTGCGATGCTGGGTCGACATGCCACAATATACCTGGAAATTATTCTTGTAGCTGCGAAAAAGGTTACAAAGAGAACAAAGCTTACACAAAGGATGGCAAGAATGGAACCAGGTGCATCAAAGTCAACAATAATAAGCTGCTTATTATTTTGTTGGGTATGAATTATTTACATATTATTTAACAATTATTTATGATCATAGCTTAAATTTATTTTTTATTCGAGAGGAGGGGGATCAATTGGGGTGCATTGACAGATTCTTCTGCCCATGGATTTGGGCTACCCCTAGCCTAAATTTGTTTTGAACACAAAGTTATGCTCCCAAACTTTTTTGGCTTTTAACACTTTACCCACATGAACTTTGACCCATTTTCACTTTATCACCTAAAATTTTTTTTAACTCAATATAGCCAAAACTGAAAGCCAAAGTACATTTTTGGTATTTTTACTTTAACGAAACTTCCATTTTAGTTCTTGTCAAGTCTTTCAGTTTTGGCAATTTCAGTCCCGTACTGTTCATTACACTTACAATTAGGTCCAAACTGTTAATTCCATTTATTTTTTAGACCTAGACATGACGTGGACGCGCATATGAAAGATATTTTAGACATTTCTAGGATTAATATAAAATTAAAAAGTTAAATAAAAATATAAATAAACTTTTTTAAATTTTTAAAACCTAAAAAAGAAATTGCATATATAGCAACTGTAGATGGGGGAGATTGTGATCTAGAATGGGTGGTCAGATGGTGGACGCACCGGTGGCAGAGAATGGGGTCGCATATATTGAGAATGATTTCTACAATTTATCTTTTTATTTTTTTATCAAATAATTAAGAAAAGAAAAGGCCAAAACTTAGATAATTAAGAAAATGAAAAAATAAAAAATAAAAGAAATGTGTCCAAGTGTGATTGGGCCACGTATTTTACTAGGGTAAATGAGTTCTATTCATAGGTTAGTTAAAACGTTCAAAATATCTCTGCTATGTCATATTTTTGCGAATAATTTAAAATTAATTAACGATTTGGACCCAATTGCAAACCTAATGAAAGTACGAGACTGAAATTGCCATAATTGAAAGTATGAGATGAAAATAGAATTTTCGTTAAAGTATATGGCCCAAAGTGGAAGTTTTGTTATAGCCAATCTAATACTCAGGTGTAACCAAAAGTACAATTTATCAAAGGATGGAAATCTAATTTCCTATTCTTTAAACGATATATAAAACAGAATGCATTGGAAGTTACATAAACTATGATTATAGGAAAACCCAAGTGTGAATAATAAAACTTTATTGAAATACATATGTATATATAGTCATTTATATTGTCTATATATATATATATATATATATATCACCTTTCAAACCTTTGAAGCTCAAAAAGAAAACATTAGATAACAAAGCCAAGATATGGTTCTCTTTAAACTAATTTACTTTCTGTCATTCAACCCGAGGTTATTATATATATAATATTGCATAAATAATTAATCAATATTTAATCAAATTTGGTTATGATTTCATTTTTGCAGGAGTCTTTGCCAGCTTCTTTGTTTTACTTACTATAATTTTTTGGATATATTGCGGAATGAAGAGAAGGAAGTTCTTGAAACTCAAAGACATGTACTTTAAAAAAAATGGTGGCTTACAATTAAAACAACATCTGGCAAGTTACAAAGGAGCTGTTGCGATCAAAGCTAGAATCTTTACTGAAGAAGAACTTAAGAAAGCCACAAAAAATTACAATGAAAAAATTGGTGAAGGAGCTTATGGAACAATTTACAAAGGAAAACTGTTGGATGGAATAGAAGTTGCCATAAAGAAGTCCAAAGTTAATGTCCCCCTAGCCCAAAGTAAACAATTTGTTAATGAGGTAATTGTTCTTTCTGAAATCAACCACAGAAATGTGGTGAACCTCTTGGGTTGTTGTTTGGAGACTCCATCACCCATATTGATTTACGAGTATGTAAACAATGGCACTCTTCATGATCACATTCATAAAAAAGAGGGCAAAGATGGACCACGACCACCACTCTCATTGGAGAAAAGAGTGAATATAGTAGCAGGTATTGCAAATGCACTAGCACACTTACACTACTCTACTAGCATGCAAATTATACACCGAGATGTGAAATCAACAAACATACTATTAGACAAGGATTACATGGCCAAAATATCAGACTTTGGAGCTTCACGATTGGTTCCTGAAGATCAAGATCAACTATCAACTATAGTGCAAGGGACAGTCGGATACTTAGACCCTGAATATCTTCAATCAAACACTCTAACAGAAAAGAGTGATGTCTATAGTTTTGGAGTTGTGCTGGCAGAGTTACTAACAAGCACACAAGTCATGTCTTTCCAAAAGCCTCAGGCAGAGAGAAACCTAGCTAACTTCTTTGTTTGTTCGGTGGAAGAGGGTCGTTTGGATCAAATTGTTGATGCTAAAATAGTTAAGGAGGGCAAATTTGTGCTGGTCCAAAAACTGGCAGATCTTACAAAAAGTTGTTTGAGGTTAAAAGGAAATGATAGGCCTTCCATGAAAGTAGTATCGATGGAGCTCGAAAGATTGATTGAAGATATGGAGAAGCACACTGAAAAGGCTTACAAACAATCTCCCAAAGAGATTGACCACTTGCTTGGGTCACCTAAGTTCAATGCTTATGTTGTGGATGTGAAAGGTGGTGAAGTTGATGCTAGTGGTTCGACTAGTATTCCAACTGGTACTCTTGAGTATGACAGAAGCATCCAAACTCTAGCCCAAACATTAAAGCCTATTGATGCTGGCAGATAATTACTTCACTTGTCCATTACTAGGGATTACGTAATGAATTCTAGTTATTTTGTTTCATTTGTGTGAGTTTGCCTTGTAAAATAAAAGTGTGTGACCATACATACTGCTGTAATATATGTGAGTCATAAACGTACGTATGTTGTTTAGTATTTTTCTTCTTGATGAAATAAGGTTGTGTATGTTTTTTGTCCTTGCACAAATATAATAAGATTTTCATCCTATTCAAAGTTGCTCTTATATATACTTATGTTATAAATCCAAGAATTTTACTTTATGAGTCAAAACTGTAAGAAAGGTAACATTTAAATTTCTAAAGTCATAAAACTTAGTCATATTTTTTTCAGAGTTAAATGTACCGTTGGTTTACTTATTTTCATGGTTTACGTATGTTGTTTAGTATTTTTCTTCTTGATGAAATAAGGTTGTGTATGTTTTTTGTGCTTGCACAAATATAATAAGATTTTCATCCTGTTCAAAGTTGCTCTTATATATACTTATGTTATAAATCCAGGAATTTTACTTTATGAGTCAAAACTTTAAGAAAGGTAACATTTAAATTTCTAAAGTCATAAAACTTAGTCATATTTTTTTCAGAATTAAATGCACCGTTGGTTTACTTATTTTCATGTTTTTCCCAAGTGTGGTTGATGAACTTTTTCTTTTATACCAAGTTGGTCCAATTTTTTTTCGACATTTACTTTACTTGATCTATTTCGTCAATTATGTTATAAATTTTGTTAAAAAGAAGAACTAAATGGTATTTTCATACTAAATATAATTTTATTTCTAATTTAAAAATATTGAAGCTATAAAAGAAAATTAAAAATAGAATTAAAAAATAAAATAGAAATATATTATAAACAAAAAATGAAAAATAAAAAACCCAACAATTAAATTAAAAAACAAAACATAAAACCAAAACTTTTAAAACTTAAAATAAAAACACAAACAAAGAAGGAATGATTCCCATTCCTATGTTTACCAACACATGGAAATCATTCCTATTTCATTAAACTTGGAGGAAAATGAGAGTGGAGGACACCAAAATTAGGAGTGGGATTCCTGATTTTTGTTGATCAGGACTGTAACAACCCGTACCTTTTAAGTACATTATAATAGGGCCCAAAGTTGACTTTTGGTTCTAGTAATATTTTAGCTTTGACCTTGGGTTCGTTAAGAAGGTCTTGAGCTCACGAGTTCATTGACACGCGGCATGGGTTATTTAGAGCCCCGGTTAGAAAGTTAGGAACGTGAGAAGAGACCCAAAGTTGACTTTTTAAATTACTAGAATTTGAGAGTTGACTTTGACATGGTAAAGTAGAGCTCGACTTCACGAGTCTGTAGATACGTAGCATGCGTCATTTGGAGCTACGGTTTGAGAAATACAGAGGTTCAAAGTGAGGGGCAAACTTGTAATTTTGAAGAAATGGCATTTAATATTCCAGAAATTTTTGGAATATTCTTCTCTCTCTATTTTTCTTCTCTCTCCTTTACCACGCGAAGACAGCACCCCCCAAGCCCGTGAACTTCCTTCCTCCCTCTCGTCCTGCCCGCGACCACCCACCCAGGCCACCGGCCAGCAACCCAGCCCCTCCTCCCGTCGCCCCCAGCCCTCCTTTTTCTCTCTCTCGAGCTCTCTTCATTTCCCCTGCATGCGAGTGTGCTGCTGCCACCAAGCCTGACCCATCTCCGGTGACATTAGGCGATGGGACTGGCCGAGAATCACTCCCCAGCCGCCGGCCAGCCACCCCGAGCTCCCCCACGACAGCCAGCCTTCCTCCAAAGCGAAACGACACTAGGAAACACCCAGCTCAACACCCCTGTTGGTCATGGATTCTGGCTAACTCCGGCCTCCGATTATCTCAATTTTAGGCAACACTTCCGAGTCCAGAGACGATCCAGTCGAAGACCAAAGCTAGGCTATCTCTAAACGGATTTGATGTGCTTGGAAACGTTTTGATTTCTCAAGTAAACATATGTGGTTTATTCGTATTTTGAAATATTAAGGGTTTGGTTATTGAAAAGGATTTTATAGTTGTTGGTTTAATGATTTTACAGTATTGGAAACATTATATATTTTTATGGGTGAAAAGAGATTTATGAGAAATGGTTTTCAAACCACCCTTCACAGTACCATTCAGATTATCAGATTATATAGGTCTTTGGGACCCATCACGGCACACACATAGGCTTTGGGCCGTGTGTAGGGATGCCTAGACCTTTGGGGGTGGCCCTGCGTGCACGTATGGCAGGTATATTGGCCCTGCATGTGTACGACAGACTCTGGCTCTGGCTCTGCACATGTATGGCAGGATTATTGGCCCTGCATGCGTATGGCAGGTTGTGAGCCCTGCACATGTAAGGCAGGCTATTGGCCCTGCATGTGTACAGCAGGTCGTGGGTCCTGCGCATGTACGGCAGGTTAGGTGAGAGGTTTCTTTGTCAAAACAGTTTATAAAATAATTCTTGGTTGATACAAATTTCAGTTCTTATTTAATATTTTGGGAGCTTGACCAGTTTTATCAATTTATCAGAATTTTCAAAACGAATTTCAGATGCGGACTTTTTACATAGAGTTTTCAGTAGATTTTATGAAAGTGATTTTAAAACTGGGGGATTTCAGAGAAGGTTTGTGAAATTTTAAGGAAACTTGAAAGTAAAGGTTTATTAATACTTATTTTGATTTATGTCCACTTACTGAGTTATCTCATTAGATTTATCCTTTGTTGTTGTTTTAATTTTCCCCCCAGGTTGTAGCGGTAGAGCAGTCGTGCCAAAGACGTCGAGGCAATCTAGTTAGCTGATGTAGTTTATAGGTGTTTAGTTATCTTGTAAATTTTATTTCGTTAGTGGAATTTGTAGTACCGCTCTGAAAATTTAGTTGAAAATTTAAATAATTGGTTTTGACATTTTGGGTTGGAGACCTTTTGGTTGTGGTAGAGGAGCTGTGATGCTTAAAAGTGCCTTTGTAGGTATTCGTGGAGAAAAGGTTAGTCCAATTTCAGGGGAGGTTCTGCCGAATTTTCAATAGGATTTTCTTTGATATTGGATTCCCGCAGGATCACTCCGAGTTCCAGGGTGGAAGTTGGAGAGGGTCCTGTCAAGGACTCCTTAGGGGGAGGTGGAATTAGGGGAGGAAGAGTGGAGTGGATTTTTTCATGATCAAAATGCCCCCATATTTTTAATGAAAATCTAAAAATGCCCCCTATTTTAGATAAATAAATGAGAAAATTACCAACATAGTCTACTTATTGTTCTATTTGTCTCGGTTGGGTCCACAAATCTTTTTTTGCCATTTTGATTAACGAACTATCTACTGTTTTCTATTTTGGTTCATTCCGTTAAAATGTCATAAACATATGTTAAATGGAGGGGCAAATTGTCTTTTGTCCCCAATGTTTCAGTTTTTCATCTTAATTTTGGCCAAACTTTTAACCTATCAAATCTCAACCAAATTAACCATTCTAATACTAGTTTTGAAGCTATGAATATCTTCTTTACAGCCAAATCAAAATGGAGCTATAAAACTCGATATAAATTATCATAAAGTAACCTACCTGAAATTGCCATTTTTCTACAAAATTTCCAAATTTTGGTTTCAACTTCAAATTCCTTCAAATTCAACACATCAAATCAATTTCTCAAGCTACTAGAAACACGTTTTAAATCTTCCAATCCATCACCCAACTTCAAACCAACCTGGAAATCAAAATCTCAATTAAGAACATAAAACTGCAGAATTGGAAAATTGATAAGTACACTCCAACCTGAATTTCCTTCAATTCACATTAATTTTCTAGATTATTTGGGTCACAGGGAAGAGAATTGTAGGAGAATTCAAATTGAGGTGTACCTCTCTATTTTTCAGTTTTGGGGTTTTATATTCTTAATTGAGATTTTGATTTCTAAGTTGGTTTGAGGTTGGATGATAGATTGGAAGACTTTAAACGTGTTTCTAGTAACTTAAGAAATTGATTTGAGATGTTGAATTCAAAGGAAACTGAAATTGGGAGAAAATTAAAAAATTTAGAAATCTTATGAAAAATTGCAGTTTAAGGAAACCAACTTTGTGATTTTTTATCTAAAATTTTATAGCTTCGTTTTGAATACTTTTTATATGGTTGAGATTTGGTAGGTTAAAAGTTTGGTTAAAATTAAAGAAAAATGGAAAACTGGAGACAAAATTGACAATTTGCCCTTCCATTTAACATCTGTTTATGCCATTTAACGTTTGTTTATAACATTTTAACGGAATGAACCAAAACGGTAAATAAAAACATAGTTCATGGATCAATGGTGAAAAAAAATTTATAGACTTCCAAGACAAATGGAACAATATGTGGACTATTTTGGTAATTTTCTCTGAATAAATTATACTAATATCATACTAACATTAAAATACCCTTTATTTTAAAATACCACATTTTTTCTTTCCGTTAGATAAATCAATTATATCGATAAATATCATACAAAAATTAAATTTTACTTCATCAATATCACATTAATGTTTCTAAAATATTATAAATTAGGAAAAATTACCAAAATAGTTCACTTATTATTCCATATATCTCGGTCTAGTCCATGAATTTTTTTTTTAACCATTTTGATCCACGAATTATCTGCCGTTTGCCATTTTGGTCTATTCCGATAAAATTTCATAAATAGCAGTTAAATGGAGGAAAAAATTGTGAATTTCGTCCCGCGTTTTTTAGTTTTTCTTCTTAATTTTGATCCAACTTTTAACCTATCAAATCTTAACCAAATTAACCAATCTTATACTAGTATTCAAGCTATATATATCTTTTTTACAACCATATAAAAAGTACTCAAAATGAAACTATAAAACTCTAGATAAATAATCACAAAGTAAGCTACTTGAAACTGCAATTTTTCTATAAAATTTCTAAATTTTTGAATTTTGTTCCAATGTCAATTTTCTTCGAATTCAACACCTTAAATAAATTTCTTAGGCTACTAGAAATATGTTTAAAGTCTTCTAATCCATCACCCAACCTCAAACCAACCTAGAAATCAAAATCTCAATTAAAAACATAAAACTCCAAAACCAAAAAATTTATAAGTACACTCTAACCTGAAGTTTTCCTTCAATTTACATTCATTTTGTAGGTTATTTGGGTCACAAAGAAGAGAATTGAACAAGAATTCGGATTGACGTGTACTTATTAATTTTTCAGTTTTGTGGTTTTTTGTTCTTAATTGAAATTTTGATTTCTAGGTTGGTTTGTGGTTGGGTGATGAATTGTGAGACTATAAACATATTTCTAGTAGCCAAAGAAATTGATTGGAGGTGTTGAATTTGAAAGAAATAGAAATTGGAAGAAAATTCAAAAGTCTAGAAATTTTATGGAAAAATTACAGTTTCAAGTAGCCTATTTTGTGATTATTTATTTAGAATTTTATAGATTTGTTTTAAGTACCTTTTATATAGTTGTCAAGAGGATATTCATAACTTAAAAACTAGTATAAGATTGGTTAATTTGGTTAAGATTTAATAGATTAAAAGTTGGGTCAAAATTAAGAAGAAAAACTGAAAAGCTCGGGACGAAATTAACAACTTTTTTCTCCATTTAATTGCTGTTTATAAAATTTTAACAAAATTGACCAAAATGGAAAATGGCAGATAATTCGTAGATCAAAATGGCAAAGAAAAAATTTATGGACCAAACTGAGATATATGGAACAATAGATGGACTATTTTGGTAATTTTCTCTATAAATTATAATATTAAGTATAAAAATTAATTTATAATAGTTAATAAACACGTTAATGAGAATGATCATCATGATTTCTTCTTATTCCAATTCATGCTCACTCTGATACTTACTTACTCTAATTCCTGCTCACACCGATTCTTGCTCATTTTGATTCTAGTTTAATAAACATGTCGCAAGAACTACAAACCCAAATCACCCATCCCCTTCGTCATTTTCTTCACCACAACCACCTCACAATCAACCCAATACACCACCAACTCTTTTATCAGCACAAAAAATTCAAACTCTTTTCATTGGCAACTGCATCTTAGAAGCCACAACATCAATCCCTGATAATGTATTTCACTTACTCACAGTCGTAGCACCTCCAAAGAACACATAGAAAGATCCAAGATCTGAGATCCAAGATTTGAGATCCCTCCAAAGTACTAGTGGCGAGATCAGGAGGGAGGGTAGAGTTTATGGAGTTGTTGTAGAGGGAGAGGAAGGTGAGGTTGGGGACGCGGCAGAGGAGGGAGGGGAAAAGGCCGAAGAGGTTGGCGAGGGAGAGGTCAATGAAGCGGATGATAGGGGAGGTTGTGTCATCATAGGTGATGCTGAATGAGAAGCACGGTGTGTCGTCTTGGTTGTTCAAGGTAGAAAGGGCAAAGCTGGGGTTGTTGGGTTCTTGTTGTTCTTGGGATTCCTTTTTTACAAAGAAAAAAAAAAAGACAATGATAAATATTTAAATTGTCATTTTTTTTAATTTTATTTTTATTTAGGTGGTTAAGGTGGATGAAGATGATGATGATGAAGAGAGTAGTAGAATAAGGGAAAAAAAAAAAAGATGTTAATTTTGGGAGTTAAAATAAATTTTTAATTCTAATATTTCTAATTTTCTTTCTTTTTTTTTGTTTTAATATATTTAAATTAAAAATAGAATTAAAAATTTATTTAAGATAGAAAGACTATTTTGTCCTTTTTTTTAATAGAATTTATAACAGAATTGAAGGAATGGACTCAGTAGGTACTATTGATTTCTCTACCTCAAGTGCAAGGTTGTCAAGTGTTAGTATAGATTTGGAATTAGGGGATTGTCATACCCAAGAGATTGGATTGAGACTTCAGCCATAAGCTAAATTGATTTTAGGGTAAAGACTAACAAAAAGCTACTATATACCATGCAAGACCACAACTAAGTATCATGATATGCACAAATGAGTGGTATTTGGTTGTCAATTGGTTGATTGATAACAAGTAACACTAAATTAAAAACAAACTAATTTAAAAAGGGAAGCAATCAAATTCAAGTACAAATTAAATTAATGATGAGATGAGATTTGGGGTTTTGGGGTTCACACTAACCCTTCCATGTAACAAGCAATGCAATGAGTGATTATATCAAATTAGATATATTAGATTCCTTCCTAAGCCCCGGCCAAGGTGAATTAGGGTACATCTACTTTTATGTTATCAACTACTCCAACCAAGGTGATAGCTAACTATCTAAGATTCATGTCATAGCAAACTCTAGGTGCACAAAGTTCAAAGGATAAGAAATCCAAGCAATTAAAACAATCCAACTAAGGTGCTTTTAAATTACCACTCTTATGCAACATGCTTTAGAAACTAAAAGTTACCAATCTCTAATTTCTACATGAAAACATTCCTCATATGTACAAGTGGTAAGTTCATACATACAAGTTATGATCATGAAACTAGCATAAGAGTATATATATCCAAAAAGACATTTATATTACAAAAACATGTGTTCATTATATGGTTAGGCCGGGGCGCGTTACATCCCTAACCCTAAATCAAGAAACTAGTCACTATCCTTAAAAGTTACAAACAACATCACAAATTGAAACATAAATGGAAGCAAGAGGGAAAAGAGAAAACTCTAGATGTTGAAACCAAGCTTTCATGGGATATCACTCCTCCAAGGATGCCCAAAATAGTTTCTTGTCTCAAGTACCTCCAAGCTCCTCTTGCAAGATTGATATTGAATATGGTGGATGGGTGTTGACAGGACCCTCCCGAATTCCTCCCTGGAACTCGGAGTGATCCTGCGGGAATCCAATATCAAGGAAAATCCTACCGAAAATTCGGCAGAACCTCCCCTGAAATTGGACTAACCCTTTCTTCACGAAGACCTGCAAAAACACTTCTAAGCACCACAGCTCCTCTACCACAACCAAAGGGTCTCCGACCCAAATTTCAAAACCAATAAATTAAGTATTTAAAGGATTATCAGGGCTAGCTACAAATTCACTAAGAAACTAGGTTTACAGGGATAGCTAAGCGCCTACAAAATTCACAAGCTCGCTAGATTTCCTCGACGTCTTTGGCACGACCACTCCACCGCTATAACCTGGGGGAAATTAAAATAACAACAAAGGATAAAGCTAATGAGATAACTCAGTGAATGAACATAAATCAAAATAAGCATAAAAAAATCCTTTACTTCAAGTTTCCTTAAGACCTCACAAATTCTCTTTCAAATCCCCCACTTTTAAAACATTTCGTAAAATTTACGGGATAAGTAAACCAATACTTAAAATCCACTTTGAGATTTTCTGGGAAAATAAATAAAACAAATTAAGCTAACAAGCATCAAACCAAAACTGAAGTTTATATCCTTTGAAACATTCTTATAAAACTGATATAATAATAAAACGTTCACCCAAACAGTTACCCACCGAACCTGCCGTACATGCGCAGGGCCCACGACCTGCCGTACGCATGCAGGGCCAATAGCCTGTCGTACATGCGCAGGGCGCACAACTTGCCATACGCATGCAGGGCCAATAATCCTGCCGTACATGTGCAGAGCCAGGGTCTGTCATACACATGTAGGGCCAACATACCTGCCATACGTGCACGCAGGGTCACCCCCAAAGGGCTAGGCATCCCGACACACGGCCCAAAGCCTATATGTGTGCCGTGATGGGTCCCAAAGACCTATATAATCTAATAATCTGAAGGGTATTGCGAAACCTGTTTTTTATTTGGATGATCCGAAAGCAGGTGGTGATTGGAAAGTAGCTCAAATGATTAAACCTCGAAATATATGGGATGTTCCAGAGAAGGAAGATGAGGATGACGGGGCGTATCAAGAAGATTCCTCTTCAAATTTATCCAATCAATTAACCACTTCTCACAATCCGGACATTGTGATACAGCAAGTCGAGATAGCAGATGTGCCTGCAATTGAGATTGATGCTATATCAATTGATCTGACCCATCTTCCTCAAATCGACCCTACTAACTTCATCGCTAACGACGATGATAATCTCGACGACGATGATGATCTCGAGGAAGATGATGATCTCGAGGATGATACTGATGACGATGACAGTGATGACGGAGATGATATCGATGATAGTGATGATGATTATGTAGCTTAGTTATTATGATTACATAGCTTAGTGAGTCATTACTTTGTATTTGATGGTTTGTAAAATTGTATTTTTTGTTAATAGTAAGATATCTATGCATAGTATGGTTAACTAATATTATAATTTGTTTTTATTTACAGATGTCTCCATTCACAAGATTTAGGCGAGGTCGGGGGAGTGGCACCAGTACTCCTTCCTCATCGGAGCCCTCATCATCGCGCTCTGATGCCCGAGTGGCATCCTCTCCCATACTGCCTACCATAGATGAAGGCGGTGCCGCTCCAGACCCTACCCCCCAGCCCGACCCGACCAGCTTGACCCCTACCCCACTCAGTGTGCGCGTGCGCCACCAGACGATGGGGCTCCCTTCTTCCGCTCCAGTCTCCTCCAGCTCATCAAGTTCTTCAGCCACCCGGGGCCCAAGCTGACACTTAAGCAAGCTAGGATCACCCGGGCTGGCGGTAGGATGCCTATTGTGTGTGATCCCTTTTTGATGCGACCGGCCGATGCCTCGATCAACAGCCTGTTCACTTCCGAGGTCGGGGTGATCGTACGAACAAACTGCCCCATGCTCGCCCCCAGCTGGAAGAAGCTTGATTAGAAGATCAAGGAGAACGTGTATGGGTTATTGTCGGTGAGTATAGTGTTTAATAAGTTGATAATTGATTATTTTGATCATTCCTAATATTTTCATGTTTATTTTTCGCAGGTTAACTACGATATCAGTTTGGAGGATCCGAACATAGCGTCGTATGTGGAGATGATGTTCGTAAAGGCGTACAAGCAGTTCAAGTACGACCTGCACCAGGTGTTCAATGCCTTTTCATCACCTGAAGAGGCATTGGCCAACCCCCCCAGGGAGATGCTTGCTCGGGCAGATCAATGGCAGTGGTTGTGCGATCATTTTGTAGATCTGACCTATTTGGTACGATCTATATTATTATTTAATTAGTTCGTAATATTTTTTGTTATTAAATTTCATATCTTTATAGTTACTAACACAATTGCAATTTGCCTCTTATTTGACAGAAAAAGTCTGCCACTAACAGGGGGAATCGCAAAGCCCCTGGGAAGATGGAGCATTATAGTGGTGCGAAACCCTTCTCATACCGGATGCGGGAGCAATAATAGGTTAGACATTATTGAATTTGATTGTTGGTTGGGTAAATATATTATTTAGGTTGATAATTTGTTGGGTATTTGACAATATATACTGTTTTATTTTTTAGGGCGGATCGCACTTCCCCGAAATTGACAATTATGGCGAGGTGTATGTCCGACCAGGATGTGACGCCGCCAAGGCTAAACATGTTAGTTTTAAAATTTTTAACTTTAGTATCAAATTATTATTTCTATATAGGTTCGAAAACCAACTAAATGACAGAGAATAGCAACTAACGACACAAAAAGAAATAGGGACAAAAGAGGAAAAACACTGTTCATAAGCTACAGTATGAACAGTAAAAAGGCAAACTGCGTTTTAGTATATGTAGAATTTTATATCTTTCAGCTTTCTTAGTTAATTGATTCTTTTTTCGGTTAAACTCGTGTATTTAATCCCTCTTTTGTTTATTTTTCAGCTATGATAAAAAAAAAAGCTAAATAGATTCAATTGAAGCTTAAAAAATTGGAAAACTCGCAAAAATAGCCTTGGAAAATTGTCAACTTGCTAGATTAAACTGTACCAACTCAAAAGGAGCGAAGTGGTGGATCTCGATTTTGAGTTTTTGGGAAGACGTTATGCTAGTTTTAGTGCAAGAGGTTCAGTTTAGTAATTGGAAGACCTAGAAGACCAATCTTATCACTGAAGGCTTACTGGAGGACGGGTCCTACACGTATTTTGACGAATTTTAGGGGATTTCCATGTATTTTTAAGGGTCTTTGACCACCCAATCTTGCCCATACTTGGAGAGGACTTGGTCAACATTCAAAGAAGCCTTTTTAAGCAAGGAAAGAAGGACTTCAATTCATGCAATGAAACCTTGGAAATCCAATCCCATGCCGAAATCCTTATGGACCAAGGAGAGATAATTGATAATAAATGAACTCACATTCAGAAAAAAAGAAAAAATAAAAGGGGGATTTACCGTAAACCACACCAAGCCGCATAGATATCCAAAGGAGGCGAGATTGACTGCGTTCTTAGAGCATGTAAGACCCCGAAAATTTTTCCATGTGTTATTTTCTGAGTTATTTATTTTGTTCAAGTTACTTGAAATTTCTTTGTTTAGTATTGAGATTTTTGGTGTAATCCCTAGACACCAAAAATGTGGTTTTAAATTCATAGGCAATTAGTATAAGACTCTAATGGCCTAAATTTTTTGTTTTTGGTTATTTTGAACATTGGAGATCAAAAGTTAGTTGTGCGCTAGTAGAAAATTAGTATTCGTTACTATGAGTACGTGTCTTTTTTGGGATTTTTCCAAAACCCAAATATATTATTAATAATTTATTAAAGTTGAAAGAGTATATAAAAGATGTAGAAATTAAATGGAAGTTGGACATGTGGCTTAATTTTGACCTTTCATTTATATTAATCTAAGTTGATTAATGGTGGAAAGTTGTCTTTCATTTATATTAATTTAAGTTAGACAAAAGGTGAGTTGACTAAGGGACTTGTTATTGTGCACGTGAAGAGGGGAAATTAGTGGGAGGTATTAATCAAATTTTCTTTACCAAGTGGTTGGGTTGGCTTTGGATTGGGCGGCAGTGTATATTATTAAGCTTCTAGATTTTCATTTTAGAAGCTTTCATTCAAACCCCATCAATTAAACCTAAAGCTATATTTTCTTTCCTTTCTATCTCCCCAGCAAATCGAAACCCACCGTTTTCCTTAGACTAATCAAACCATATATTTCTTAGAGGGAAGCTAATAAAGACTACGGATGAGACTTTGGTTTGATATTCAAAACAAAGTGGTGAGAATCTCTAGCCTTGTTTCGTTTTTATTATTTTCGGAGTAAAGTTTTGATATTTAGATCATAGTTTTAAGAGATAATTAGGTTTAGATCCTTCAGAAAAACATTTTTTTAGACAAAAACCAAGGGTGTTTTTAAATTCATAATAAAATCCTTATGATTCATAACAAAGTCTTTTTACTGAGTGTCATGTCAAAATATTAATTACACGTCAAAATAAAATTAAATTCTATTTTCAAAGAATTATCTACATGGCTAAATTAAAGGAATTAAAATCCTATTATTTAGGATATTTTTGCCAACTCACTTTCTTTGATGTCGGTTGCAATTGTTGTTGTTTTTTTGTTGATCATGTTGTTCTTGTTGTTTATTGTTTTAAATATGTTTTCATGTGTTAGTAGATGTACTGATATTGTATGGCTTGTGTTGTCTTGTTTTTATCTCTTTCAAATATGGGTATTTAAATTACATTTTAAATATGTACAATATTAGTCTCATTTTGAAGATCTAATTAAAATATTAACAATGATAATATTCATAAGAGAATTACACCATTGGTCTAGTAACTTATGAGATAGTGTTCTGTAGTGATCCACAAATTTTTTTTTTTGTTCCAAAATAGTTTACTTACTATCTAATGTTTTTCAATCTCGCCTATTCTGTCAAAATAGTGTGAATAACTGTTAAAACGTTCCAATTCCCCAACACCCCTGCACATTTAACCGATCAACCACCATTAGTTAATTAATTGTCTTTCTAGGCAGATGTAATAACCTGGTTTTTAAGACAATTATTATATTTATTACATTTTAATTATGTTTATATTATATATATTTACTATAAAAAATAAAAATAAAAAGAAGAAGAAGCTGCGTCCAGCAGCTTCTTGAGAGTTATGTGTGTGTGCTAGCTTTCCTCCCTGAAGAGGAAAGCTTGTGAGTGGCTGGACTGACGTGAGTGTGTGGCGATGTGTGTGTTTTGGTGGTGGTGGTGTGTGTGTGTTCTCAATTATATATGGCTGAGTTTTGTTAGCAAACCCAGCAAACCAAAACAAAAAACAAAAAAACCCCGAGAGAGGGAAATAAGAGAAGAGAAAGAAAAGGAGAGAAACCGAGAGAGGCGAAGAAGAAGAGAAAGTAAGGAAAAACCAGAGAAGAGAAGGAGAGAAAGAAAGAAGGGTAACAGAGGGAGAGATCGATAAAGAGAGAGGGAAGGATTTTCGATTTTGGGATAGGACACAAACACCCAGAATAGGAGAGAGAAGGAAAGGATTTTTGGTTTTGGGTGTCCTTAGTATTTTAGGGTTTACATTCAAAATCAAGATTTTGAGTTCTAGGTCATTTCAAGGTTGGGTGTTCGATTTGGAAAACAAGGGGCAGGAATGGTGAGGATGATGAAAAGTACCCTCCGAGGGTGAAAACCTACAAATTATAACCTTATATAGTAGCTTATAAGGGTTTGGACTATTTACCAAGTAGCCACACGTGCTCCACGTCACCCAATATGAGTTGTCCATGTGTTTGGCTTAAGTAACGCCACACATGCGGAAGCGTATGAGAATGTGGAGTGTTATCCCATATTGAAAAAATATAACCTTGCATAGTGGCTTATAAGAGTTTGGGCTACTCTTCTCATTGCCAATTGATTTTAAGATAGATACCTAAATTTCTTCACAAATTCCCCTCATTTTAATGGTCATCCACACTATTTGGATGGAATGAATGAGATTGGAAAACGTTAGATAGTAATTGGACCACTTTGGAACAAAAAAAATTCGTAAACTACTATGAAACTAGCTCACAGGACCAATGGTGTAATTTTCCCATATTCATAATCATAATAGTTCATAAATTTAAATTAACGGTCAGTTAATTAATATTAGAAATAATTTATATAGGTGTAAAAGAATGAAACTTAAATTTGGGTCACAGCACAATTGATGTTCAAAAAATGAGACCTAAAAATATTGCACTATTTGACGACCCAAAAATTATTTGAGTCACAGAAAATGGGACACACCATAGTAGAAGGCCTTATGAGTTTGACTTCATGGCAGATGATACCCCACAAGTTCCCATTAAAATTGTCAAATTTGTAGTCTTTTTTGGATCGTCGTCATCGCCTGTAAATGTAACCCAATCTGGGTAGAATTACGTAGATCTTGTTTTGTTGCTTTTCTCCATATATTGTTCCTAAATTAAGTGTCATCCCCATCTGCTATACATTTCTATATTATGAACTCCTAATGGATTCTTTTTATATTCTTCTAAGGTCTCCATGTTGTAACTAACAAGAGGTTCTTTAGTAAGCTTACTTCATGTCTTCATGAGGCCAAGTGCTTTTAATATATATTTGAAATGTAGGAATATTGGTTTGTTACAAAAAATATATATCATTGTTGGAATATCAGTCTTAATATAATTTGAGTTGGAAATTGGTTTGTTACATAAATCAATAGTAATTAATACTCCAATTTTCTTGTGTTTTTTTTTTTTAAATGTGTTTATTGTTTTCATTTTTCATGGAGCAAAGCCAAAGAGGGTTTTATTTCTGAGTTAATGTTACAATCTTCTTGTCCTTCTTGATTTACTTTTTTTCTTTGATATTTGTCTCCGAAAGATAACAAAATCATTGCTGGCATTATTAAGTCAAAACTAATAAGTAACAGAGTCAGACTATTCCTACCACCCTTAATTATTTAATTGACCACCATTGGGTTATTTGACAATATTTTATCGATATATTTATATTATTTCGATAGCCAAGTACTGAACACTTTTATATATTTGTACAATTTGACAATAATCTACTGAAATAATACAAATATTTCAATAGACTATTGTCGAATGACTTAAAGGTGGTCAACTTAGTAATTCAAAATGATTAGAATAGTCTAAGCCTAAATAATAACCTCCTATTGTTTTTATCGTTGTTTCCCTTTTTATTTTTTTTTCTTTTCCTAATAAAATATGCACCCATTTTTTTTCTTGGATCTCATAAACGTATAAATGAGTTATATATGTATGTTTAGGTACTGAATCGGACATAGAATTTCCTTAAGAAACAAACATCTTTATATTAATTTTACTCTTATACTCCTGATTTATGTAAATTGTAATTTTGTGGGCATTTTTGGGCTCGAAAAAATTTCACCAGACCTTATATAGACTAATTAGAGGTTAATGGAAATATGACAGGAGCTAATTGTCACCAGAAAAACAAAATTAACAACAGTAGGCTCTTATTAGTTACAAGTTACAACTGATTTTGATTTCATCTAGAAACAAACATCAAAGCAAAATAACTATGCAATCATGTAAACGCGCCAAAAATTGTAACAAAAAAACCATATGTCTCCCTTATATATCATTGTGTTTGATGGAGTTTCAAAGCAGGCTTCTAAGTACCACTACATACATCCTCCTTCTAAGGAGGAACAAGATTCTTAATGGCAGTACCAAGTCGAGTGTTCCTAATTGTTCTTGTTTCCATACTGGTCTTAGCCGCGGTAAGCCATGCCAAAGGCTACCACGGCCATGCCCCACAGGGTGGCCCCGTGACATATGATGGGAGGTCGCTGATTATTAATGGAAAGCGAGAGCTCCTGTTTTCGGGTTCAATCCATTACACGCGAAGCACCCCCGAAATGTGGCCGGATCTTCTGAGGAAGGCTAAACATGGAGGTTTGAATGTGATTCAAACTTATGTGTTCTGGAACATTCATGAGCCTGTACAAGGGCAATACAATTTTGAGGGAAACTATGATTTAGTGAGGTTCATTAAGTTGGTACAAGAGAATAGAATGTACGTTACCATTCGGCTTGGGCCATTCATCCAAGCCGAATGGAACCACGGAGGGCTTCCATATTGGCTAAGAGAAGTCCCCAACATCATATTTCGTTCCGATAATGCAGCATACAAGTACCACATGAAGAAGTATGTGAAGATGATTGTAAACAAGCTGAAAAAGGAGAAGCTATTTGCTCCTCAAGGAGGCCCAATCATCTTGGCGCAGATTGAAAATGAGTACAATCATGTCCAGCTTGCATATAGAGAGTTGGGAGATAGTTATGTCCAGTGGGCAGCGAAGTTGGCAGTGGCTCAAAACATCGGAGTACCATGGATCATGTGCAAGCAGAAAGATGCTCCTGATCCAGTCATTAATGCGTGCAACGGAAGGCACTGTGGAGATACTTTCACAGGCCCTAACAAGCCCCACAAGCCTGCTCTATGGACCGAGAATTGGACGGCTCAGTACAGAGTATTCGGTGATCCTCCTTCGCAAAGAGCCGCGGAAGATATTGCATTTTCAGTTGCGCGCTTTTTCGCAAAGAACGGAGCTCTAACCAACTACTATATGTACCATGGTGGCACAAATTTTGGAAGAACAAGTGCTGTTTTCACAACAACTCGCTACTATGACGAAGCTCCTCTTGATGAATATGGTTTGCAAAGGGACCCTAAATGGAGCCACCTCAAGGACTTGCATAAGGCTTTGAAGCTCTCCAAGAAGGCTTTGCTTTGGGGAGTTCATGGAGTCCAAAGGATTGGAATAGACACCGAGGCTCGTTTTTATGAGAAACCCGAGACAAACATATGTGCTGCTTTCTTGACCAACAACCATTCCTTAGTTGAAACAAGTGTTAACTGGCGCGGTCAAGATTATTACCTACCACCACGTTCCATTAGCATCCTCCCTGATTGCAAGACCGTCATATTCAATACCCGAACAATTGTATCACAACATAATGAAAGGAACTTTGTTCGATCAAAGGTTGCTAATAATCACAAGTGGAGAAAGGCTTCAGAATCCATTCCAAGCACAGTGCAAGTGCCAGTTAATACCAGCAAACCACTAGAGTTGTACAGCCTGCTAAAAGATACCACAGACTATGCATGGTACACCACTAGCCTTGAACTTAGTCCTCAAGACTTGCCCATGAAGGAAAGTAGTCAACCGGTGCTACGAATTGCTAGTCTTGGTCATGCATTGCATGCCTTTGTCAATGGTGAATATGTTGGTTCGGGACATGGCAGCCACGACGAGAAGAGCTTCCTCTTCGAGAAACCTGTATCCTTCAAGGTAGGGATCAACCAGATAGTGCTTCTTGCCATGACAGTGGGACTCCCAGATAGTGGAGCCTATATGGAGCACAGGTATGCAGGGCCCAATGCTATATTAGTCCTGGGATTGACCACCGGAACCCTAGATCTCTCACAGAATAGGTGGGGGCATCAAGTTGGGCTAAATGGAGAAAAGCTCAAAGTATTCACCGAGGAGGGTTCAAAACAAGTTCAATGGAGTAAAACAAAGAGAGTAGCACAGGCTCTAACATGGTACAAGACATATTTTGATGCTCCTGAAGGGAATGACCCTATTGCTATTCGAATGACAGGAATGGGAAAGGGAATGATTTGGGTGAATGGTAAAAGCATTGGTCGTCATTGGATCTCCTTCCTTTCTCCTCTCGGACAACCTACTCAATCCGAATACCACATCCCAAGGTCCTTCATTAAGCCAATGAAAAATCTTCTTGTTATATTGGAGGAGGAGCCAACAGCCAAGCCCGAACACATTGAGATCCTAACAGTCAACAGAGATACCATTTGTAGCTTCATTAAAGAGTATCATCCTCCAAATGTTAATTCATGGGCAAGAAAAGACGGCAATCTTCATCCTGTTTTGGATGTTGTCAAACCATCCGCGGAGATCAAGTGTCCAAACTACAAAAAGATTGTTGCTGTGGAGTTTGCAAGCTTCGGCGATCCAGCTGGAGTCTGTGGGAGCTACAACTTAGGCAAATGCAACTCCCCAGTATCCAAGGAGGTGGTTGAACAGCATTGCTTGGGGCACACTAGCTGCTCAGTCCCAATCAGCCGTCAGCTTTTCTTCAACAACATTAATGATGGTTGCCCAGATATCATGAAGACACTTGCTATCCAAGTGAAATGCGCCATATAACTATATAAAGGGGGTTCAAGTTGAAAAATTATTGAGTATAACCGATATACTGTCATATGGTGTAATCAATTCAATGTTTAAGGGTATTGTTAGACCATATATTTATATTTGTAGGGTCTGATACTAATAATGTCCATTGATATTATAACTCATAGGTTAGTTATACAATGTAATAGTGTATCGGTTATACATAATAATGTCTTATTTAAGACAACAGTGTTGAGATATTAATGTTTTGAATTGGGAGATTATCATTGATCAAGGAAACCATCCCCGTACCACAGTGCTACTTGCAACTTAGAACCTCCACCAATACCAAATTGATCCCCCATCAACCTCCTCACAAGCCATCTATTCGCTTTATTCAACTCAAAGAATTAAAGAAAGGCTTTTTATCACAAATGGTTCCCCAATTTTGATCAAAATATTAATATGGTCATTATAGTATTGCATTTTCACTTAATGTGATCCTCCATGTTTATCATCGAATATCAATTTGGTCTCTCCATTACCTTCTATTATATATTTTGGTCAAAAATGATCTGCCACATCAGAATTTTCCTTTTTTTTTTCCTAAANAAAATCCCTTAATTTCAAATTTTCATTAAAAATAGCTTGGAATTCCAAAAAGTATTTTGAAAAATCATACGAGCTCCTCTGAAGTAGTACTATTATTCTATTAGCTCAATTTCAGGATTTACTATTATTCTATTAGCTCAATTTCAGGATTTAATTTTCAAAAATTTTAATGAAAATTCTAACATCTTTAAATAATTCTCAATAATCCAAATTAAATTATTTTAACAACCTATAATAATTCTATAAAATTTATTTCAACCTCAAATAATTACATAAAATGACCAAAAAATTTCATTGAAAAATTCTCCAAAGATCAACAGTATCTATTAGGGCTGGGGTCAATACGGTTACTAAAACCGCCAGCCAAGTACTGCCCAAGGAATGTAATTTCGGTAATTTCGCCGAAATTTCGCCAAATTATCGTTTTTTGGGGTGTCCGAAACGAAATGCCATCTTCAAGTTATTTTCGTCAAAATTTCGACGATTTCGCCGAAATTTCGATAAATTTCGGCGAAATTCTGAAATTTTGAGCGAAATTTCTGAAATTTCGTTTAAACCCCAAAAATCAAAATCAAAATTATACGAAATTGGCGCCTCAAACCTTGGGGGAATGGAAGCCCATGGTGAGGAAAGGAAAACCACAAAAAAGATGGGTGATCGGAGCTTGGAGGTGGCCGGAAATAGCAAAAAAAGCCGGCGGGGGAGGCTGTAATTTCTCAAGTGGAGAGGCCGACGGGGCTGGGTGATGGCTGGGTTATGCTGGCGTCGGCTTGGGGAGTAGATCGGTGGCTTTGGATCGCCTCAAGGTGGCCGGCAACACTGAATTCTGGCTGGGCAGTAGGCGCACAGGGGAGAGAAGTGGAAGTCTGCGGCTGAAGGTTGATGGGGAAAGGAAGAAGAAAAGAAAAAAAAAGAAAGGGGCCCATCACCTAGGGAACATGGGAGGAGGAAAGTGGAAAAGTAAGGAGAGTGGGA